>CAWUFW010023061.1:0-82978 GCA_963921515.1 Calotriton arnoldi | reverse complement strand
TATTTCCATTAGACAGGGATTGAATACGAGAGAAGAATGGGAGAAACTCATTAAGTAATGAAATATATTGGAGAATATATTTAATATGTGGACTTACATTTATTAAATAGGGCTCTTGCCTTTCGCATCAATTTGTTCCTCGTTATATATAACATTAGCCTTTTTCAGATGCATGGTCTTTGTTTTTACTAGTTCAAAATGGTGGCCGCAGTTTTTGCCGCTAGTCCTGTTTTACTATCTATGCTTAGCAAGTGGCGGGCTTTTTCTCCGGGTTTGGAGGCTTTTTAAGCGTCCTTATCGTGAAGACGAGGTATTCTAGAACCGGAGTTCCAGACGGAGATTTTTAAATCCCGGTAAGAAGTATGGGTGGTTTGATGCAGTATTGTGGCGGCGCTAGGTAAAGAGTATCGGTGCGTAGCGAGATTCTGATTTTGAGAAGTAAGAAATATGGGTGGTCTGATGCAGTAGAGTAGCGGCAGCTGCGCAGATATAGATTTTATCGGTGCTTAGTAAGACTTTGAGTTGGAGCAGTGCTATATTTAAGGAGTGGGTGTGGGGCACGTTCATTTGGAAGGCTGAGTAGATAAGCCCGACCACTGCCCAATGTGCTTTATAAATAGCACGCTGCTTGGGGAATCAATGCCCCGCAATACGAGTTATGTGAAGCCTGTCGGGTTTTGGAATCATGTTTATCACATTGGGATCAGGGGTTTAAACTTAGATTGCCATTATACGAACTTAGTGATTATTAAAGGAAGGGTGCGTTTATATTGGTTTGAACCTTTTTTTATATATTTTTTAACCATACGGCATATTTCATTTAGGACTCTGAACTCTGTCACAGAAATTATAAGTGAATAACGAAAAAGGAAAAGGAAGAAAAAGGGAAGAAAAAAAGAATCGAAAACCACATCCCTGAAGTTGCTGCCATTAGGGTAATTAATGTATTTTTATAAATAGGAAATTTTATAGCTCTTGGTCCTTTGTGAGGGTATATGTCTAAATGAAAGGGATCAAAGTGGGGTTATCTTGCTTATTTTTAGATTGAAGTAAATGTTTCTTAACATGTTTTGTTGTAGGTCAAACCCTAAGGGGTTATGATTAATGTTGATTTTTAAACTGGAGGAATGCACCCCATATGTTGGATGTAGATTTCTTTATGAAGATTGGCCATCAGCAGTCCAAGAATATATTATTGGGACCCCTATGTAATTTCAACTCATAAGGGTATGTAAAAGATGTAGGTAAATCATTATATAGCACTGAGATTAATGAGGGTTGTTAGTTAACAAAGACATTTTTATTTTTTTAATTAATCTTTCTAGCACGGTGAGAAGCTAACAGCTCCTCGTGATTGGACCACGAAAAGATCTCTTCTCCATTAAGAGTGTTTTGAGGCCCAGACTGCCCCCTTTTTAAGCTTTGAATGTGGCATGAGGTTTATAAGCAAACAATTTGTTTAATAAAATAGGGTGAGTAGAGTCGTGTTTATGACCGGTTTATAAAAGACGAGTTTGTGATGATGTGTCTTAGGTGTGATGTATGATGGAAAGTGGATCAATGGCTGGAGTCTCGTGTTGATATGTTTATCCTAGTGTAGGTGCATAGAAAAAGGTTTTTTCATGAAACTATTCTTTTATTGTTTATATTTGAACAGATACAAATGTTTGGGGAGAAAAGGAGCATCTTCTCTTTTTAAAGCCTGAAGAAGGTGGTTTACCTGCCTACACCACCGAAATGCGTCGCTGCTTGTTTGTTCTCCTTTTTTTAATATATGTGGGATATATTCATGAATGTTTTATTTTGTCACATTTGTTGATTTTATAACCTATATGAAGTGTACATAATTGAGTTCTTGTGGATTTTATAATGCGGTTTATGAATATGAATTATGTATGATGATTTATGATCATTGAGTTTAAATTGACTTAGTGTGGAGTGTTTTTAATAATAATAATGAAATGAGGATTTTGTAAATTTTGTTTTTGTTTTTCCTGCTGATTGTATACATACTTTTTAATGGTTTTTAGAATTGAGCGCATTTTATACTGAATAAACATTTCTATATTAGATTCCTTGGCCATGGTGTGATGAATAAATGGTTGGATAGTATGGTTGTTTGATGTATGGGTATGCTGTACAAATACCCCAAAGGGATTTTACTCTGACTTAGTGTCTGGTTGGTGTCCTGACCCTTTGGCAGAGTTGGACCCCTCTCTTTGATTAAGACTTATGACATCTTCTGCATTCTGGGTGTCATGGACATCACCAGGCAGTGTACAGCAGTGTGCATCATGTCAGTGTGCATTTAACGATGTGTGCAGCGCAGGACTTGTAAATGGTGTGAAGTCCACATCTGACACCAATGTGCAACAGGTTGCATGATGAATTGCTCAACTTGTTACACATCAGTAGGTCATGGACATTCTTACGTACAAATTAGAATCTGTATCTGTGTTGTCCCCTTACAGTGACTCCATATGTGACAGAGGCAACATGCTGAGATGTATGCCTCTCTCACATACAGGCACGTGGGTATGCGTGCAGAGATGTTTATGTTAGTTTACAAGGAGGCAGGGACCTGCTATTTGCCAGTGTGAACCTCACATGGCTCATTGCTGTAAACGATGCATATTTCCTTGCATCTTCTGTGTTCAGCATGATTGTTGCACATGCAGACTGCACAGGGTGTTGGGCAACTTGGGGTTGTCATTATGTAGTCTAGTTCTGTGCTTGCATTTGATGTTTGTGTGTATGGCACTGTACTGAACCTAATTCTCTGTCCATTGCAGCATCTACAGAGTGCACGGAAGGCCATGATACGGACACCAGTGCTGAAGCATGTGGCACGCATGATAGCCATGAGATCACTGAGGTGACCAGCGCCTCGGAGGGGGACAGGAGTGTCCTTGAGGACTCACGCGCAGAAAGCACTACCTCAACATCATCGGACTCCAGTGGGGAGTCAGCGACAATGGTGGTCACAGGGAGTGACAATGCTGCCTCTTCCTCCACCACACATCGGCCAGTGCCCACCATCCCGGCTACTACCACTAGTGCTGTCCGTGCCCGCAGGGCTGTTAAGGGTAGAGTCACCTTCACCCCAGGCACCGCTGCCCCTGCCCCTGTCTCCCCTGGTGCCCTCAGTGTTGAGGCGGTAGAACTCTTGCACCTGCTGTGTGTGGTTCAGACAGCTCTCCTAAATGCTTTCCAGGATCAGGACAAGAAGTTGGGGCAGGTTCTGGCATTTATGGAGGGCATTCATTCGGACGTGGGTGGGCTACACAGGACTGTCCAGGGTTTGTCCTCCACCGTGACGGCAGCCATTCAGCTATCACAGCATCCAAGTCCAGCCCCTATGCCTTCACCAACCACCCTGCCAGTGGCAACCCCTGAGCAGAGTGACCACCCAACTGAGCCCTCAGGCCCGAGTCGTCGACATGCAGCACACAACAGCAGCGCTCCAAGTGTGCCAGACCACAGACAACATCCCCAAAAAGTGACACAGGCACACAGGGATGCAAAGATAAAAGCCCTTTACATGACACTCAGGGGCATCAGGCAAAGAAGCAGGCCTCTAGCTCACGGTCGACAAGATTGCACCCATCACAAGAGACTCCCATCCACACAACTGCTCCAATTGACAGACAAACAGTTGGCATGTTTGCTGTGGTGCTGGTGCCGCTGAAGGGAAAGCCCACAAAGCAACCTAAGACTGCTTCACCCAGGACCTCTACTCCCACCCACAGCCCTGTGAAGCGTGTTCAGGAGAGCAATGTGAGTGGTTCACCAGAAACACAGGGGAAGGAGGGCAAAAGGCAAGCAAAAAGCAAGGCTAAGTCCATATCCAGCAAATCCCCACAAGGAGGGCCACATGCACCTGTCACACCTTTGGTGGAGAGGGACTCTGTTGTGCCAGCCACACTTCCCACTACTCCCAAGACACTTCTGCAATATCGGATACCCAAGAAGTGTAGAGTCAGCCCTCAACATTCACCCTCACCCACTGTGTCTCACAGCAGCGTCTCTCCGCCTCCACGTGCCACCATGCCACCCGGTCCGAGCAGCCCTACACCTGCCACAGCCACTACTGCCTCTGTGTCTCATGGCAGCAGCTCTCCGCCTCCACGTGCCACCATGTCACCAGGTCCGAGCAGGCCTACACCTGCCACAGCCACTACTGCCTCTGTGTCTCACGGCAGCAGCTCTCCGCCTCCACGTGCCACCATGCCACCAGGTCCGAGCAGGCCTATACCTGCCACAGCCACTACTGCCTCTGTGTCTCACGGCAGCATCTCTCCACCTCCACGTGCCACCATGCCACCCGGTCCAAGCAGGCCTACACCTGCCACAGCCACTACTGACTCTGTGTCTCACGTCACCATCTCTCCACCTCCACGTGCCACCATGCCACCAGGTCCGAGCAGGCCTATACCTGCCACAGCCACTACTGCCTCTGTGTCTCATGGCAGCAGCTCTCCGCCTCCACGTGCCACCATGCCACCAGGTCCGAGCAGGCCTATACCTGCCACAGCCACTACTGCCTCTGTGTCTCACGGCAGCATCTCTCCACCTCCACGTGCCACCATGCCACCCGGTCCAAGCAGGCCTACACCTGCCACAGCCACTACTGACTCTGTGTCTCACGTCACCATCTCTCCACCTCCACGTGCCACCATGCCACCTGGTCCAAGCAGGCCTACACCTGCCACAGCCACTACTGTGTCTATGTCTCACAGCAGCATCTCTCCGCCTCCACGTGCCACCATGCCACCCGGTCCAAGCAGCCCTACGCCTGCCACAGCCACTGCTGACTCTGACTCAGATGATCCTCTCTCTCCCAAGTCCAGTTCCGCCAGTGGCCACGACAATCAGCCACCTCCCACTCCAACTGCCAGGCAAGTCTGAGGCACAGACCCCCTCCCATAACCATCTCTCCCACAGCGGTGCCTGGACTGAGCTTTGATAGCCCCGGTGCTTTGTTCATTCACATGTCAGTGTACGGTGTTACACATTCACTGTAAACATTTTCATGCACACATTTGCATTGTTTAGACTGTGGACTGGTCAATGACCTTTTATTTGTTAGAAATTTTGTGACTATCAGAATATTTTGCAATAAACACTGTTACTCCTGTTGTATCGTTTGTTACTGCCCTTGCTTCATTAAAAAGTTTTGATGTGTGGGTCTGGATATATGTGCCACATGCTCTGCATGGCAGTTCCACATTGCCATTTACTTCATTCACTTTGTCATTGTTTGGCAAACGTAACACACACTTTTGGTCTGCTTGACTCGGAGGTTTGGGGGTGCAATGATGTTTGTGGGTGTTGATGTACTCTTGCAATCATCATTCGCTGTTGATTTCAGTATGATTGTACACATGTCATGTTAGGGGGCTATACCACAACAGAGGTGAATTCTACACACAGTCTAACTTGCGGGGTGTCCAAGGTTGGTGTTGTCTGTGTGATATGTTTAGATGTGTGCACAGCAGTGTGTGTGTGGTAATGTTGTGAAGGCCTGTCTTCGTTCTCACATGGGTATATTTGGATGTGTGCAGTTGAGTGGTCACACAGTGTGCTTGGCCTTTCCTAGTCAGTGGTGTTGAGGTGTATGTGGCCCTGTACATGCCAACTACAAACGTGTATGTTCCATGTGCGGTTTGCCCCCTCATACTCATCTTGGCAGTGGCAGGGAGGGGGTGTCACACCACAAGCACCTTTTTGGCATTACTTTGCAGGTGGGTTTTTCCCCCTAATACTCATCTTGGCAGTGGCAGGGAGGGGGTTTAACACCACAAGCACCTTTTTGGCATTACTACGCAGGTGGGGTTTTGCCCCCTAATACTCATCTTGGCACTAGCATGAAGGGGGTTTAACACCACAAGCACCTTTTTGGCATTACTATGCAGGTAGGGTTTGCCCCCTAATACTCATCTTGGCAGTGGCAGGGAGGGGGTGTCACACCACAAGCACCTTTTTGGCATTACTTTGCAGGTGGGGTTTGCCCCCTAATACTCATCTTGGCAGTGGCAGGGAGTGGGTGTCACACCACATGAACCTTTTTGGCATTACTTTGCAGGTGGGGTTTGCCCCCTAATACTCATCTTGGCAGTGGCAGGGAGGGGGTGTCACACCACATGAACCTTTTTGGCATTACTTTGCAGGTGGGGTTTGCCCCCTCATACTCATCTTGGCAGTGGCAGGGAGGGGGTGTCACACCACAAGCACCTTTTTGGCATTACTTTGCAGGTGGGGTTTGCCCCCTCATACTGATCTTGGCAGTGGCAGGGAGGGGGTGTCACACCACATGAACCTTTTGGCATTACTTTGCAGGTGGGGTTTGCCCCTAATACTCATCTTGGCAGTGGCAGGGAGGGGGTGTCACACCACATGAACCTTTTTGGCATTACTTTGCAGGTGGGGTTTGCCCCCTCATACTCATCTTGGCAGTGGCAGGGAGGGGTGTCACACCACAAGCACCTTTTGGCATCACCTTGCAGGTGTTGTTTTGCCCCTAATACTCATCTTGGCAGTGGCAGGGAGGGGGTGTCACACCACAAGCACCTTTTGGCATCACCTTGCAGGTGTTGTTTTGCCCCCTAATACTCATCTTGGCAGTGGCAGGGAGGGGGTGTCACACCACAAGCACCTTTTTGGCATTACTTTGCAGGTGGGGTTTGCCCCCTAATACTCATCTTGGCAGTGGCAGGGAGGGGGTGTCACACCACATGAACCTTTTTGGCATTACTTTGCAGGTGGGGTTGGCCCCATAATACTCATCTTGGCAGTGGCAGGGAGGAGGTGTCACACCACAAGCACCTATTTGGCATCACCTTGCAGGTGTTGATTTGCCACAATACACCTATGGACTTGTTCACATACATCACTATCCCTGAATGTCAGATGGGCACAGATTTTGGTGTTGAACAGGGTGGGATGGTAGGAGCTGTGATGGTATCAGGTAATGACAGCTGCTACCAACAGAGGCACACAATGTACATTTGGGCCAGGGCCAACACAATACTTACACGTCCCTGGGAATGCCCAGGTGTGTCGCTGGACCTGCCTACTGGATTGTGCGGAACTTTTCCCATGTCTTCACCACTGCGGTGACGTGACCGGGAGGATGCGGTGATGACGTTGTTGATGGATGACCCCGATGCGGAGGTGTGGCCTTGATGTACCTGCGGTGTTGTCGACGGTGGCGGCGTCTTTGTTGATTGCGGATCAGGAACAGCAGCGGTAGGGCTTGTAGTGCAGGATCCATTGCGGTAGCGAACGCGTGGAGTTGTGTGTAATTGCCTTTTTCCTCCGCAGTATTGCTTCCGCCGTGTTTCAATGGGTGGTTTCTCCGTTGCGGTCCTATTGCCTATTTGAGGCATTGTGATTCGGACGGCGGTCTACACGTCATTCCGCACGGCGGTCGCCCGCTATTGGCTACGTCCGCCCTCGTCGCGGAACCAAACTACTGGCGGAACTGAAAACACTGCGGCGGTAGTCATTTGGCCTATGTCTGCCCATCGTAATATGGCGGGCGGTGTTTCGCGACCATGGTTGGCAAAACAGCACCCGCCAGGCCGGCGGAAGCCACCGCTGTCACGGCGGTGCCGATCCGCCCGCCATCGTGATCGGCCCATAAGAGTTCTAATAAGTAAAAAAAATGACACCTGAATTTAAAAAGAAGCAGAGGATGAAAAAGAGAAAATAGACTGGATGTCAGTCAACGCAGGAGTCCATCAGGGGAGGTTAGACTTAAAGGGACTCTGAAAAAATAAAAAGCCAGTTCGGTAGCAGTATTCTGATAGCTGTTCTTCTATTCAGGACTCAGACCATAAACAGACATCAAATGGTGGATGGACTGAATACCCCTGAAATGACAACTGACTAACAAGCAGAGAGGGAAATCAGGATGAGAAAGACAAGGTTAGTGTTAAAAAGGAAATCAGGATGAGAAAGCCTAGGTTAGTGTTAAGAAGGAAGAGAAAGGTCCTGGCTCCAAGACATACTTTAAAGAGAAGAAGCTGGATTAGCTAAAAAAAGATACTGTGCAAACTACAGATGCTTCTGCTGAACAACACTTGGCCAATATCACTTCTAGACAGTACAGAAAAGTGACATTAGTCCTTCAAAATTTCTAAAGGTTACTGGAGGTGAAATTGACTGTAGAATATATATAAGTTGAGATCCCAGATAGGTATCTAAATCCTTCAGATAGGGTTTGTGATGTAAAAATGCAAATTGAGGGTGACATACCACACACAATTAAAGCAGTATTCCGTCTGCATCAATCTGATGCTTATGACATCATAGTTGCGGAGGATAACTAGCCTGAAAATCTTTGTTAGGGAAGCACCTCTCAGGAAAGAGGTGATTAAAGTAGCCTTGTACTCCATGAAGACATCAGGGAAGTCTTTTTAAGTTAGTGGGCTGCAAAACTAGTCACAGAATTGCATAGAATCCAAGCGAGTGGGATAAAAATACAATTCCGCATGTCATTCCTTTAAAGAGTGAACAATCTCAATATCCTCTGAAGCCAGAAGCAAAGCACAACATAAAGGTCATATTAGAACAGTTATAATATCAATATTTCAAGAATTTCTAATCCTTTTTCCCATTTTAAAACCTGACAAATCTTACAGAATAATCTTGGATTATAGAAATGTAAACTCTCATACACGTACCTATGCAGTTCAAAATGCTCAAAGCAAAGTTCTTATAATGAATCTAGTGTGTAAAAATATAGGACAATGCTGGACATTTCCAGTTGGGTTTCAGTCAAAATATTGTGCATAAAAGTGAGTATCTGTTTTTTCGTTCAATTGGCTTCAACTCTTGCAAATGATTGTCCAGGACATCTAACATGGGCTTCTATTGGAATTCTATTGCGCATATTAGCAAGTCCATTATCGCCGTTTTAGCGGCAGTTTCCTGCCGCTAAAACGGCGATAATTTTAACGTGGGTCTTGCTAATATGCCCCAACATCCCATAGTCCAGGGTGATGCATGAATGAAACTCTGGACATTTAACAGCCATGATAATCGATTGTTGGATGGTACAGTATATATATGCAGATATGTATCACAAAATAAAACTTTACTTAAACATAACCATTTGGTACCTGCAGCATGAGTGTGAACATTTTTCCAATAGTGTTTGGTTTATAAACTCCATATAGGTATTGTAGGTTATTGTTCGGCCAAAAGTGACGATCCTGGCTGGGTGGGTGTGTCTGATATTTTCCTTGGGTACAATATCTTTAAAATATATTTCTCATCTACAATCAGAAAGATACATTAGCACTAGTTTTTTGTGACCCTACAAATGTTATATGCTGCCAAGTAAATAAACACATTTGTCAAAACAAGTGTGGGTTCATGGTAGAGTTGGACACTTTACTAGTATCCTTAAAAATAAAAAAGAGTGGGAAAACACAGTGTTACATCAAGGGATCTTTCTTGAACATTATGTAGGACCCTCAATAGGTATGTTCGGTCAGTGGCATGTTGTCTCACTAGTGTACTAATGACTGTCAGCATCATCATCGGGTCTATCCTCAACCAGGAGGAGATTTCTCTCACAATGGAGACAGCTTGAGATTTGTGATATAGAGACTGTGTTCTTAAATTACCTTCTACCCCAGAAGACAGGTAGGGGCATATTATCAAGGGCCTTATCTCCGCTTTTTTGGCTTTAAAAGCCAAAAAAGCGGAGATAATGTTTTCGCCCTATTAACTAGAGGGTGCTAACATGCATTAGCGCATGTTAGCACCCTTTACCCGACGCCTCCCTCTGTATCTCTAATGAGATGCAAAGTGGGCGTCACTGGGCAGAACAACCTTGTAAATATCGCTGATGTGCACATCGCGATATTTACAAGGAGGCTCAGGCATTTTTGCAGACGTTAGTTTTGGCGAAAACCGCGGTTTTCGCCAAAACTAACATCTGCAAAAATGCTGACTTACCTATACTTTATATTGGAGGTGGATTATGCTGATACGACCACAGGGTCGTATCAGCAAGGTTATCGCCGTTTTCCATGGAACATCGCTGGAAAACCAGCGATGTTCCATGGAAAACAAGCTATCGCAGGAATAATTATCGCCATTGCGCTATGCGTTGTTAATACAGCGCTAGCATGGCGATAATTATCAGCGATAGCCGGCGATAACAATTCTCACGCTGAGAACGGCCAGCGATAATTATCGCTGGCCGTTGATAATATGCCCCTGAATTTATTAAAATCTGGGATAATGGAAAGGTTAAAAGAAAGATAGATGTGCATGGGGGAGAGTTAAATATCCCACACATCTATACAAAAATATGGTCAACATGTTTCAGCCTACTTGTGTCAACTAAGGTCAGTGGCTTTTATCAAGACTGTGAGGTTCTACTGATCTCTTTCGTAAACCAGGTGCAACACTTTCCCCTGGTTACTGCTATGCACTCTCTATGGAGAACTGGGAGAATATCATGGCCTCACCTAGAAAAAAGAAAAAAGAATAAAAGTGCATACATAGTCATTGTTCACAACAGTGCTACATTGGGCGTCCTTGTGACTTTCAGACCCAACTGTTCCACCTCTAATTCAGTGTGATTACTATGTAAATCACTATTTATGTATGTACACCAACTCGTGCAGACAAAAGGTGTGGGTAGGTTAAAATCTTAAAAATTCCTGTAGGAAAAAGAGAATAATGAGAATGAAGAAAATAAAGTAAATGATCGTTTATTTATCATTATCTGAATTTTGTATTTTGGTACAACTAAACACACAGGCTCACTATCTTATTGGAAAGCTAAATTATTTCTCTAAGATGCATAAGAGAAAACAAATTAAGGTCACATGAAGAAGTGATTAACTCTAATATTTATCCAGGTTCTACAGGGAAGTGTATTGTTCTTCTATGTGCTCGTGAATGACTTGTATAAACCAAACAGGTTTCTAAAGAACCCTCCACATCTTAAAGGTGTGATGGTTTTTCAATAGGATAACCGCCATAAATTGGCACTCTATGGATAACTTGGGTTTGTGCATTCTATGGGGGGCTTGGTGAGTAATATGTATTTTTGCTTTCTATAAATGCTAATATTTTTTTTTTTTAATTCCATGGTCACACTCATAGGTAAGTTAAGTTTACGTGATGAGATTAACTATATATTTTTAATTATATATATAAAATAATGTTTATTTTTTCAAATTGTGAAAATAGATATATATTTCACACTGGTTAATAAGTGTGTATATTCCTCTGTCACAATGTGGGTAATTATATATAAAAATAAATATAAGAGGAGAGGAGTTGGCCTAACGGCTAGGACGGTCCACCTTAAATATGGGGAAATGGGTTCGAGTCCCAGCAAGGACGCGCAACAACCTGCAATTCTGGAAAAATCATTTAATCTCCCCATGCCTAACAAAAATTAATGTGTCTTCATGCAACGTAACTGATGCTTGTGTAAAGTGCTCTGATACTCAATACCTTGAAGTTCACGCTATATAAAACTCTATAAAAAAAATACAAATATAGGTATATATATATAATGTGGATTTGTTAAATACAAATGTGCACGTGTGTTACACGTTTATTTAATCTATCCATTTTTCTATTATAAATATATATATATATATATATATATTCTAATATATATATAATAGATATACAGATAAATCTTTGAAACACTTGTCACTTACTTTAAGCACATGCCATTTGGTTCAAAAAGCACATTTTATTTATGAATGTGGTATCATGGTGATGTAAATTGCTAGTGTTTGTTTTTAATGTGTGCCACTCACCTAAATAAATGCACATGTAACATCAAAGAGTGCGTGCAGATTTGTGTGTTCACTGTTTTTCCTCTGAATGAAGTGGGAATGTGATGTAGTAATATGCCAGGGTTTATCATCTATGCATTTTGATGAGTGTATCGGGGCACAGAGCAAATGTATTTCACGCAGGGCAGCAAGACAACTTAATACGCTGCATCAAAGGTAGAGGGCAGGAATGCTGCAAGATGTTGCATTTCTGCTCTTGCACTATACTGAACATTGAGGGTGTTGCACGTAGGAATGGAGTGGACATTAAATGAATGAAGGTCTGGATTCTGTTCCAGCGTGAGCTAGCCAGATGCTCGGCACTTGCTTGGCTGATTTAAGAAGTGAAGCAGACTCCTGTCCTGCCACTATTTATATAGTGCTGTAGCAGAGTAACGTTTTTCCGCTCTGGGACTTTATGTAGATCTTACAGACCTATTATCCCTGATGTGTAGTATGCATTGCAAAGGGAGACTGACTTGACCCTTCAAAGGGGGTGGAAAAGCAAAGATATTTTGTTGTGAACATGAAAAGTTCATAATGTAATTTTAGGTTTAGGAAACTAGGAATAGGCTATCTGATTTAGAAAGCACAATGCTGTGCCTGTCAAAATATTTTTTTAGAGAGTACTACTAATCACGACTTTTAATCTAAGAATGAAGGCGCTGCCATCACCACTGCCTCAGCGGGTGGAACTATAAACACAACCGCCACCAGCACAGCTGCCATGGCAGATGGTTCTGCTGGCCCCAGTAAGTCCTGTGTATAATTATTTCTTAGTTTTACCTCTCCCCACTAGTAAAGTAATTTGGCCTCGTGCATTTTATTTATATCATCTACTTTTTTTTTTAATTCATCTATTTTATGCGTGTTATCCCTGCATTATTTTGTTTTTCTATATTTCCAATTTCTGCAGCTGAGTTTTTCCTGTCTGTAGCTTTCTTCTGCTTAGTAAGCTTTCCCTTGCCCCTCGCCCCTCTGTCATATGTCTTGTTTGTGGTACTAAAGGCTAATAGAACAGATTTTTGGTACTGTGAAGAAGATTGCAGGCCCAAGCAAACTATTATTCACCAAACGTTAGTTGAAAGGTCTTTCTTAGTCAAACAGTCAAAAAGTCATGGACCCCCCCATGTTTTCTTATTTATACTGTATACCAGCATTTTCCATGACAGTACAGCATGGCAGGAAAGGAATGAGATCCCACTACCAACCAATACAACATGTCCTTCATTGACCATTCACTCTCGCCATTTCTTTGTGCTTCACTTTCATCCTTTCATAACCTTGTCCCTCTATTAGGAGAAAACAGTTTTTGGTTGAGTTGACTGCCTGGCTTTTTTAACATGTTGCCAACATCAAACCTCCCAAAGTGATAGCTTCAATGGATGATACTGCTTTCAAACTGTAGTGAGGTATTGCTGTAATTACTTAGGTGACAATTCTGGTATCTAAAATGGGTAATTTATGGGTTTTGTTTCTAGACACACAGACCACCAGTGCTGTAGCCAATGCCAGCAGCCAGGCAGGGAGTGGGATGAAGGAGGCTCAGTCGGTCATAGGGGGAGCAGTCCCAGCGGTGGCAGGGACAAGTGGTACGCCACCTTGCATGCTTATTGACAATACTATAATTATTAATCAAGGCAGATATCCCACCCATCAACTCCCTGCCCACAGCATTTTCCACCTAACTGCACCATGGTTCAGTTCGGCGCTGCAGTGTAGGCTGTGAAATGTGCATCTGCTTCAGTCAATAGTGCAGAATTGCGAAGTTTTCAATGCATTACCATCTAAAACAAGATGTGTTTCCCAGTGCCCAGTCAAATCACCTACTGCTTATACTTCACTTCATCATTCTTTCCTTTTGTCCCAGCCTACCAAAAATGTGTAAATTTCATCTCGCCAGATGCCACATTTTTCTGCCCAATTGACATAAATTTCATGGCTTCCATGACAGATGTATGCCTGTTCCAATTTTTCCCTTTCATCATTCCTCAACCAAAGTGACTAAGCAAAAGTGTAGCACATGATCTATTCTAAACTTCTGCCTAGCTCAAACCCTCTCACTTACCTTTCAGTAGAGTAACTTTCCCTACTTCCAAGTGAAGGCATTTGCAGAAAATAATTAGTGGTGGAGGCCAAGCTGTAATGTGCGACTAAGTGCTTAAATTACAGTTTGGAGGATGGGATACTCTGTGACAAATATGACATTTACAATATATTCTGTTGCCTTTCCTGTATGGCAGTGCATCATTGTAAATCTGTGCACTGTCTATTGACAGCGGATGGGATATCAGTTATATGTCACATGTGTGATGGAGTATTCAATCTAAGTTTGGAATTGAAGAGTCAGTCAGAGAAGAGCCAGACCATTGGAAATAATTATAAGTTAATAAGTATCGATTATAGCTGCCCCACAACCTTGCTGTAAAGTAGCAGACCCACTATTATTCTTCCATTAATGTTGCACATATACTACTAAGTATACTATTAATTGTGCAACGTACACAAATTACTCTTTAATGAAATAATTACACACAAAGTATCTGTTTAATTTCACTATGAAATCCTTTAGACAAAAATCACTTTTTGATTATGGTGGTATTCTGGCTTAATTCCTTGCTATCAGTGGCAGAGTTATGTGATACATGTTGGGGGAAAATTTGGCCCTGTGATATCAAAATTTTCAATGGCTCTGGGAGACCACCAATGTTCTGCTACTGTGCCAAAATAAACAAGTGTTTGCACTGAGCATTACAATTTGCTACTCATGTGTCTGGATGTCACCCATCCCGACAGGAGATATCTGCCCAGCTGCGGTGCCAGATGATGGATGCTATTGTGGCTGAATTCCACTGGCTGGTGGCCTTGGAGGAGGTCCGTGCATCAAGTTCCCTCCACCAGCCTGGCCCACCTCTATCCTGGCCACAACAATGGCAGTGCCGCTGACAGATCGGGTCCCTTTCTGCCCAGTGGAAAACTCTCTCTCCTCATCATCAACAGGCCACCCCCTCACTGTGTACTATGTGAGCTGGAACTGCTTCGGCATGGCCAGCAGAACCTGGCCCCTACATGCCCTATGGTTGCCCTCTGAGCCAGTTTTTAAATAGACTTTTTTGATGGGAGGGACTGTGTGTAATGGGTGGAGAGGTTGGGAATTGGGAAGGAAAGTTGGGGAAGAGTCAGACATGAGGAGACATTTGGGAGTATTTGCTTGGGGAGAGGGGTGGGCCTGTAGTATGTGGAGAGGGCAGGTTTCCATTATCAAAAAATAAATTGAGTTTTTCTTTCTATTGCATGTCACTCCAAATCTGTCTTTTATCTTTGCACTGTTTTTTAGCACAGAATTATATTTTTATTGACAAAAAGCTATCCTCTCAGACTTTCCCTATATGAAATCCCTTGCCATATATTTTTGTGCTAGGTTACAATACTTACATCATCTTCCTGCATTCCAGTGTACCCTGCTACCAGAGTGGGAACAACAGACTAGTTCTGTTTGATTATTGCTTGATGAGTTTTTTCCACTTTTGCAGCACCCAGCCACTTCTCAAAGTGTATACTAGTTAGTTAATAATAGCCTTGTCCTATTACCCTATGTAACTGCTGACCACTAGGAGTATGCCTATGCCTACAACATACACACATCTTAATTGTACTTATCTATCTCTACTTGCCAAAGAAAAACAAGTTCAGTATCAGTTCCTAACTAATTCACTTCTTAGTTATCTTACCTGAATAGGTGAAGTGAAGGCTGATACCTATCTGAATCTTCCAGAACATTATGGAGGGGTTTCCCAATGAGCCTTCTTAATGGTGGTGGTAGTAGTGTTTAGTGCTAACAGGGAAGACTTCATAAGCAAGGTCCCACTCCCACCTATTACAAATGAGCTGAACTCCAAGTGTAGGATTATTCATAAGGATTATCCATCATAGACAACTAAACTGCAATAAAACACAGAGTTAGTGGGTTATTATCATAACTTATCAAAGACTGAGACCAGATCACCACCATAACAAAAAACTAATGTTACGAAAACTAGTAATTTTTAAGCAATATCGGGAGCTAGCATTTAATTTATGAAAACAATTAAAACTAAACTTATGAAATCCTCGAGTCAAGAGTCAGGACTCAGGAGAAGGTTAAGCATATTAAGCAACACAATGCCTAATTCAGAAAGGTAAAGTATACTACACTTTTGGTGTTAGTTTACTCTTGCAGTGTGAGTATACGACTAGTAACTTTTCCATCAGTAACTTTACAAGTAGTAATTTTACGAGTAGTAAGTAATCCCTATCACTTTAAAAGGAGTTACTATTAGTACTAGTTAGTTACTACTACGGTTACTTACTACTCATAGATTTGCTGGTACTTCAGTTAAAATGCAAGAGTGAACTTACACCAAAAGTGTAACTTTACCCTTATGAATCAGCCACCTAGTGCTTACTGGTAGTACCCATTGTGGGACAGACATTGTTCAACTAAGGCTCTGCACCATGATGATGTTGTTGTTCCTTTCATGCCTGGGGGGCTAAGTGGGGCTGGCGTGTGCTATTGTATTGTTCAAGTAAGAAAATCCTGCTGGGAGTTGTTGTCGCTTTCACCACATCCACCCCACCAAGTGTGGGATCAATTTAGGGTTTTAATTATTTGTAAGTCACACTTCAATATATTGCAAAACATGGGGGATGAGGGTTAGGGGTTTGATGAATGGATGGAAATGGGGAGTTGGGGAAAGATGTGACACAGATAAATACAACTACAACATGCATCAGGTCGATGATCAGCACATCATCATCACATCTGTTGTGGGAGCTAAATGAAGGAATGACACAGTCCAGTTAATACATATATTGCAAACAGCCCTTCAGCCCCAGAGTCCAAATTAGGGAGAAACCACACAGTTCTGAAAATTGTGATTATTAAGAAAGGAAAAATAATACTGTATATAAATGAAAAAATGTGGGGTGCATCTGTGTTCTCCTCGAAATTTCTGTCTTGTAGTGGTGAGTGGCAAACTTCGCTCCACTGGTGGAGTTCACTGAGCATTTGCTGATCCGCACTCCGCTTGGAGCATGGGGTTCAGCAAAAACTCTGCTCCCCGCTGCGTAGCTCAGTTTTACCAGCACCAATTAAGCAGCCTGACATAATGATAAACAATAACATGGCGGGTGTGCTGAGGGCAGACCAGACTGACGAGAGAGTGCAGGCCGGAGGCACAGCATGTCTCGGGCCTCTGTAAGCCACAAACCAACACCCTAACCAATGGAGCACAGAGGAAATGGGCAATTGTGAGCTCCGCCCACCCATAGGAAGCTGTTAACTTCTCTCATACGACCCTGTAAGTGAAAGTGAAAGAGCGGCAGGTGTCCGCAGAAAGCAATGCATTTGATCTGCACTCCTCTCCTGGTAGCAGCGAGACCCTGGCCTCCTGCCTATGCTCCCCATGTGACTGGTTGTGGATATTGTGAGGCACCCAGGACACACAGGCAAGGCTGGTGAGCATCTTTCTCCGCACATGGCTTGGAGGGAAGCGATATGCATCCTGTTGTTATTGCTATCCCTTCGGGCTCCCTGCGAAGCAGTTGCTGAAGTTCACACAGGTAAGGAGTCAGACTCGGAGCTGCAACCTCGAAACAAACGAATTCTATGTGACGTGTGGGCCAAGGTGAGCATAGTTGTTTGGTCTGTCCTGATGTTAAGGACTTACTAGGTGTATTGACCAGGGCTTGAAAAACACTTTGGGGTTACTATGAATGGTTACTATGATAGGACAGAGTCCTCTCCAACTCCCGCAACTCTAAGGGACTCTTCAGCATCATACAAGAATTCACTAAACTCCCCAGTGAACCCTCCGATGTCCCTCCCTCCCAGGACCCCTGCAACAAACTCGGCTCCTACTTCCATCACGAGATCAGGACTCTCTACGACAACTTCAACGAACGGAACCAAGGTACCGACACTACATCTACCACTGGCAATGCCACCCAGCCCACCATAACCAGCCCACCATCACCACCTGGACCCCTGTCACCACACAGGACACCGCTAAGACCATGAGGAGCATACATTCAGGAGCCCCCACTGACCCCTGCCCGCTGAACATCTTCCACAGACCCACCTCTGCTATAGCACCCAAACTACGACATACCATCAACTGCACCCTCGAAACAGGCACATTCCCTGATGACTGGAAACATGCAGAAGTCCAGCCCCTCCTCAAGAAACCCTCTGCAGACCTGACGGACCTCAAGAACTACAGACCCATCTCTCTCCTCCCCTTCGCAGTCAAAGTCACTTAGAAGATCATCAACAACCAGCTCACGAACTTCATAGAATCCTCAACACTTCCAATCCGGATTCCGCAGCACCAAGACCGCCCTCCTAGCCACCACAGATGACATCTGCACCCTCCTCGACCAAGGCCACATGGCTGCCCTCATCCTACTAGACATCTTAGCAACCTTCAACACTGTCTCCAACTGCATGCTAAACGCCAGCGTCCACGACACCGGCATACAGGTAATTGCCCTAGACTGGATCTGCTCCTTCCTCACCGGCCAAACTCAAAGAATCAGACTCCTGCTCTTCCTCTCTGAACCCACAGAGATCAGCTGCGGAGTACCCCAAGGATCCTCACTCAGCCCCACACTCTTCAACATCTACATGGCCCCCCTCGCTACCATCGTCAGAAAACACGGACTCAGCATAGTATCCTATGCCGATGACACCCAGATCATCCTCTCCCTCACTAAGGAACCCGACATCACCAGACACAGTTTCCAGGAAGGAATGAAAGATATTGCATCCTGGATGAGCAGCAGCTGCCTGAAGCTCAACTCGGAGAAAACAGAAGTCCTCGTCCTCATATCCAATCCCTTCGCATGGGACAACACTAGGCCTGGGCGGTAAATTCTGTTCCGCTCGCGGAATTTGCGGAATTTGGGTAATTTCGCGTTCCGCGGAGAACGCGGAATTGCCAAAAATTCCGCGATCCGTGGCTTCGCGGAATTTTTTGCTTGTTCGCGCTTTCAAAATGCGTGTTCGCAAGATATTTCTCCCCGAGCACGCAAACAGCATTCGCGAACAGGAAAAAAGCATCGCGAACGGGCGGAACAAGCAATTCCGCGTGTTCGCGGAACTTTTGCGTGCTCGCGGAGATTTTTTACCATTTCGCGGAGCTTTGCGTAGCGCGACTACGCAAATTCCGCCCACCCCTAGACAACACCTGGTGGCCTACTGCCCTCGGCAACCCTCCAACTACCACGGACCACGCCCGCAACCTCGGCATCATACTTGACTCCTCCCTCACCATGAACCGACAGGTCAACGCTGTATCTTCCACATGGTTAAATACCCTCTGCATCCTCCGCAAGACCTTCAAATGGATCCCCCCCGAATCCAGAAAGACCGTCACCCAAGCACTCATAACCAGAAGACTGGACTACGGGAACGCCCTCTATGCTGGAATCAGCAAATCTCTACTCCTCAAACTCCAGACCATTCAGAACGCGCAGCCAGACTTGCTCTCGGCATCCCATGACAAGACCACATAACCCAGCACCTACAGGACCTTCACTGGCTCCCCGTCGAAAAGAGAGTGACCGTCAAGCTGCTCACCCATGCCTACAAATCCCTCCACAACACAGGACCCCAATACCTCAACAAAAGAATCTCCTTCTATGAACCCAAGCAAAAACACTGCTCCACCGACCTTGCGCTGGCCAAAATACCACGCATTTGCAGAGCCAGAGCGAGAGGAAGAGCCTTCTCCTATATCGTGGCCAAGACCTGGAACGAACTCCCCTTCAGCATCAGATGAACTCCCACACTGCAAGCATTCAGGAAGAGCCTCAAGACCTGGCTCTTCAGATGAGACGGAGCTGCTCAAATCCCCCATGCCCCCAATACCTTGAGGCCCTCACAGGTGAGTAGTGCGCGTCACAAATCCCTGATTGATTCATTGATGAATGTGATTTGTATTCCTTATCATGCTATTGTGAGAATGTGATTAATGCTGCACAACTTTATCCTGATTCGACCTCAATCTCTTATCAAAGGTCATCATTCCAAAAATTTAGCAAGAGACACTTCTGTTGTATAAATTTAAATTGTTGGCAAGGAGTTGTTGGGATGTAATAAATATTAGTGGGTAAAGGATCTTTTTCTTAATTTGCGGTAAGCCAAGGAAAAACTTTGGCCAATTCCACTAATTTCCGCTGGATTCTCCTCGCCTGCCCCAAATTAAATAAAAAGACTAAATGAAGGCAGAATGCCCTGCAGCATGAGTTAACCTGTTTACCCATACTGAAGCATGCTCAGAATGAGGAATTCTTGGGTAGTCTAGCACCTTCAGGCGCTGGACATATATGAGCCTTTGGAAACAGCAGAGAGTGAGATTGGCCGTCTGCCACCATGCTTGTATTTTATTTGAGCAGCACTACTAGTCTGAGAGAGGATCATTGATCTGCCCATTCCCTGTGTCTCTCGACTGAGCTTTCTATCAATGTCTGCCTTTGAATACTTCATTTAGCAGCTTTAAATATAGGCTAGAGCTGTTATGTTTTCTACCTCTTGTACTTCAAAATCACCACTTCACTGGGATCAGGTTTACATGTGTTATAGCAATGGTATAGCACTTTAGTACCACGTCGAAGACTCAAAGTGCTTTCTAGTGTCATTTCTTCAGTGTTGCTGATGTCATACATGCAGGTTTCTAACACATGGAACCAGTGGTATCTGTTTCTGTTAATTTAATTTTAGGTGACACATTGTCTGGTACATGTATGAAAAAACAAGGGACACCCTACTCATATGGAACCAGGGTACTTTACAGTTTTACAGACAACAACGGTTCCTGTGGACAATCAACAAATGATACTTCATATGTAATAGAACAATCACAATAATCGAAGGAAAATAGATGTCTGAAAGAGAAGAGGCATATAACACGAATTTTGTATGAAAATACGTTGTTTTATATAATGTAATCACATTATTTTAAATCCAGTGCATGGTTTCCCAAGTGACTGTGAAACCTATATTTCAAGGTTGTGACTTTTTGTGACATAAAAACAAGGTTTCATCAAAGATGTACAAGAGCGACCATTAAATCAATACATAATATGTGCTAGCAGCCTACTAATACAGTAATAGTGGCTGACAATGGTTCGCTTCACTTAGTCGACGACGTTTCGACCCACTTAACAATGTGGGGTCTCATCAGGACCTAGCAATGAAGGGGCACCTGGGGATGACTGTCAGATAATGTGGTGTGCACTGTGTGGGGGTGAAAAGAGTACTCACATAGGGCCCAGCCGGGCACCTATAGTGGGGAGGGTACGGACAGTCAGGAAGGCTCAAGGTTGAAAGCCTTAATAATTACAAGAAGGGCGAAAAGCTGTTGTCAGGAATTTCCATGGTAATTGGCTGAACTCTAATTTGGCCTCAAAGGAAATGATGACAATCCGTCTTTTGGTTACCCGGTTTGGAGAGGATAATGGAATGAAAAGGGCTGCCAAGGTCAGTTGGGGTAATAAATCACGATCGCCTCAGGGAGAGAACTGCACCTCTCTGTCTCTCCTTGTGAAATGACACCGTCTGGTACATCATGGCGTTAATTTGTAATTACTACAAGTGAGTGGAACTCTGTGGAATTTCACAGAGTTTTTGTTTAACTCCATGGATTTCCATGAAATTCCATGGAGTACACCTCTGCGAGCCCCACCCACCTCTATTGTCTTGGGTGCATGGCTGAACCAGTCCAGTAGGTGTGCAAAAGTGTTATGGAGCATTTGTGCAGCACAAGAGAAGGCCTGAGGATTGCAAAACAGTAATGCTCATATTGTAGAGTCAAAAGAACAATTTTACAGCCAATTCCAGACAAGTAGGTGTATGTACCTGGCTAATGAATCTCACAACTGTCATAACATTTAGCCCCCGAGTTCCTACCCAAATGGGATTGAGAGGGATATACCTGTATTGCTGTTGATGAACAAGAAGAACATAAGAATGGGAGCATTTTGTGTAGTTTTGTTAACTAAATTGACTGATCTGGTCAATGAAGAACCCGCAAGAAAAAGTACAGCAAGTAGTCGATTGTGTAAGTAAATCTAGCTAAGTGTGAAAGGGGCAATCACATTCAGGAAGAATCACTTATCCGGCCCCAAACATTGCAAATCGAAATCAAGTTTATGAATTAGTTGAACAACACCCTCACTGTCTGTACCACTTGAATCATTGTCACTCACACTCACTCAATAAATCACCCATTGTTACAATAGTTCCCTGTTCCAAGCATGGTAGTACACATTTGTCTATTGTATCTTCCCTGTTCCGATGGAAGCAACAAACAATGGCAGTCTTATAAATTAATGATCTTTACTGGGGGCGCCCAGGTAAGGAATGTAAAAAGAAGGATAGGGATGGGAGGCATTGTCTTCATGTCCTTTAAGTGAATGGGGAGGTTTCTTCTGTGCACAGTGGTCCAACTTATTCATGTGAATAAATGGTGGGGATGCATAAGTCAGACTCCAAATATATAAATGTTGCTCTAGCTGTATCCATATATACATTTATAATTTTTGGAAAGCAGTTTGTCGATCATGTGAAAGTTCTACTGTGTCAGCTAACACACTTGAGTCTGACCAATCGCCCTCATCTTCCTCCTGTGCTGTTTCAGGAACAGTGCAATCTTGTGGTATGAAATTTTGGTTCTTTTTAATCATGGACAATCGTTCCACATTTGAAGTGAGAGACTATTCCTTCTAACTGTGACAACTGTGCCACGGGCACTGAATACACGCTCAGCAGACACACAACAAGCCAGATATTTTATTGCCAGCAAGATGAGCTCTTCCCATACCAAAAGACCAATGAGTTTTGATCCAAGTAGTCCTCTTTTTATCCATCTAGATCTTCTTGGATCATCCTCTGAATGGTCATTGGTGCTGCCACTTTATCGACGTCTGTTGCCTTCACCTCTCTACTTGACTTAAACCATGCCACTTGAAACCAAGCCATTGCAGAGGTTGGATCCGATTATTCAGTTGCTGGTGTTGCTGGTGTTGGCTTTTGTGAGGCAACAGCACTGCCCTCGCTAGCTTCCAGCCATTCTTCTTCCAGGTCTTTCGCTGGGTCAATAATACAAGACTTGTAATATGAAACATCCCCTTCTGAAAAAGGAATGAAGAGGCCAGTATTTTGTTGTACCATGGATCACCTATTGTGGCATAGATGTACTGTTTGATAGATCCAGTCTCTCTTTGGAGCCATGTATTAACAGCCAAGCAAAGGAGTAAGCTCTGAACCTACCCAATCTTCTTCGTTCACACCTGAAAACCTTTGCAACACCTTTTTTGTAGGAGTTGCAACAACCAGATTGCTTGGCTCTTCATACTATTCTCCCTGCCGACTTCCCACGTGAAATCTCAAAAGGAAGTAGCATTTGTGTCAGGCATTTTCTTAGCACCCATTTGTGCATCTCCATGGACATGATTTTAACAGTTGCATTCCCTACTCTTTAAAGGACATAGTTGGTGATTGGTATGTACTGCTCAAACATACGTTGCAACATGTAGTAGGTCAGATTCCAACATGCTGGCACCTCCTGTAAGTGGGCTTTAACTGGTACTCTATCAGCACCCTAAATGATGCTCAACTACTTCCGGATTTAAAAGAATGACTGAAATGAGTGTAGATTCTTCTGCAGGTGACCAGTAGGTTGCTATGTCTCCTTTTTTGATAAAGTCCTGCACAATCAGGTTGATGCAATGAGCCAAACACAGGACCCTGAAATATCCACCATCTGCCATGGCCTTGACTATATTACTGCCATTGTCTGTGGCAATAAATCCAATTCTGAGAACTCTGGATCAAAGCTATTCAAACATCTTGCTGTTAAAGTCTTCCAAGATGTTTGCAGCTGCATGGGATTTCTCCCTGGCAAACATTGCTACTGTTGCATGCCACAGAATGCCCTTAAAATGTTCTTTAGTGCTGAGACCAGCAGATAGCTGTTGCAAAAGAGATCCAGTGTGCAGTGATATCCTTGTAATGAGTTGCTTAACAACGGATCCAAATGTCTGTTGTCAGGAGGATAGTGTGGAGAGCACTCTGCTGCATAGCTTGGCCAACCAATTGCAGCACAGCATGATGGAGCACTGGAACAGCAAAATAGGTCCGGCTGGGAACCTTCCATTTCAGGCAGATGGCCACCACAAATTTAAAAAGTCCCTCCAAAAAAGAGAAAGGGAGGAGGTCCAGGGCTAAACTTTTACCCAGCGTTCATAGGGCCCCTCTTGACTAACCATGCCCATAATAGTAGCTTGGATATTTTTCTTTTGTGGTATCACTGATCCATACGACTTTTGTAAAGAACCAGAAGGTGGTATACTCAATGTGTGTCTTGGGAGAATCACTGTATGCAGTGGTGTCTCCATCTGAGTCTTGTGCCATTTAGGTTGCTGATGCAGGTGATGCTGGAACACTGCAGGGTCAGGGCTGCTTTATGTAAAGCTGTAACAATCTTCTTCCTCATCACCTCCTTATATTACTGTGATCAGAGCTGCTTCCCTTCTCTCATCGCCACCACCAGCTACCTTTTTGAGGTGCTCCTCCCACTGAATTGCATGATGTTTTTTCATATGGGATGTTTGGCCTCAAGCACCATGAAGTGAACCTGGCATACTTTGATGAACACTCTGTGGCAAAAGGAGCATATTGCAACGTTATTCTCCTGCTTGCTAATCATAAAGAACTCCTAAACTCATGTTGAGAACTTTTTTAGAGTGTGAAAAGCCTGTAGAACTGGAGGGAGATGGGTGTGTCATTTGCCTCTTTGCTGTGCATACTTCGACTGAGGTAATGGTAGATTCAGGTCTCAATGGGGGCCATAAAAAATGGAAGCTGGTGGTGGTGGTGTTGGAATGGGTAAATACAATGTCAATGAATACCATGATATGTGCAGGCCCGACAACGGCAAGTCAAGTAGGCAGTGTATCCAAGACCTCAGTACAACACCCATTCCATACCCACTCCAGAAAGCTCACTACAACAATAAGGACTAGTGACACAGCATTAGGAAAGACTCAAGCCTTTACTTACAAACAAGAAAACCTATGGGGGGCCGTACTATGTCAACAGGGAATCCACACTAGATTTTGCCATCCAGGTGTTTGCAGCGGCCCAGGGCCCCCACTGCTTTTGATCACCTGGTGAGGGGTTGGATGACCATGCCCCCGGGGGGAGGTCAATCTGATAAGGGAGCAGCACAGACCCCCAGCCGGTGCATAAGAACAGGCACGCAGGACAGCTCACCCAAGTCGAACCTTGGGTGGGCTATGTATGTCTCAACTGCCTCAGGATTTACTGCAGAAAGAAGGCCGTCCTTCAGTTCTAAAAAGAGATGAATGCTCCAGCATACAAAGGGCAGCGATATCCATGATGGCAGCAATATCCTCAAAACACTGAAGAAATCCAGTTCACATGGCCCCAGTCCATGGGAACCCCCATCAGATGTATTAGTGTGACCTCCATCAGGCCGAGCACATAAAATCCCAACAAGACCTCTGGCCATAAAAACACTGGAACAAACACAGTTCCAGCCATTTTTCCTGCAGGCTCCTACAGGGGTCCACACACAACATTCCAACCACTTCCATTATCCTTTGTTGAAATTAGCTACGCCCCAAAACACAGGTAACTGCCAACTGGGATCCACACAAACCAGCCTAAAAACAGCCCAAAGATTCTCTACCCCTCCAGAAGAAGCGCAAAACCAAGTAACTCAGCCTAATTAGAGAAAAACCTTGTTCCACAACACATGCAGAGAACCATGAGATGTGCACGTGTCAACGGAAACATTAGCCTAAAATTCACACATCCAGTTCCCTTCACAATTGCAAGCAGCACATGCAAGTCAAAAGGACACCCCTGCCCTGATCTAAACATCACATCTTTAAACGGAGCAGCCCACAGGAAAATAGTACTTTCCCCACCGTAGCTAGGAGAGGGTGGAACCCAAAATACAAAGAGCAACAAAATAGTTTAAAACTCACTATTCCCCTTAAATCCTAGCACCTTTTAATACAGTTTAAAACTCACCATTCTCCTAAAATCCTAGCACCTCTTAAAACAGTTTAAAACTGACCATCCTCCTAAAATCTTAGTGCTGCCTTTTCAGTATCCCATTAGGAAACCTTTGTTCACAGTTAAACCATTGAGTGCATCGGTAAAATATAAATGCAGGTATTTCTCAGACAACTGCCTACCAATTTGTTTTTTTTCAATCTAACCTACAAACCGCAGCTCTTATCCCACAGGTCTTTGACCGAGCTGAAAGTGGACCAACACTGCCGCAGCCCACCATTCCTTTGATCAAAGCTTTCAAAAGGGCTTGCTTTCACAAAACCAATTGTTCAAATAATACAGAATACAAATTGACTTTAACCCTTTGAGAGACATTTTTTGCGCTGCACCAAGACAAGACACCTCTGGGCACCCAAACGACAGACACTTCACCCGAAGATGACCCTACAGCCTACAAATGCTTTTTAAGTTATGTATTTTTTGTATTTTACCCGGGATGTTGTTGAGCTCTTCCAGAGCTATACGTTTGCCTAATCTTGTAAACTCTCTCACCTCACATACTCCTACACTGAACCAAATGCTAGTATTCCTCATGCACTACACAGAGCACTCCTACACAACACCTGGTACCAACAGATAACCGCCGTAGACACTCAAACTATGAACAGCACGTCTTATATATGTTCACTGATACCCCATGCCATAGGGGCAGACAGGCATTACCTATCCCAGGAGATAGCCCGAGAAAGAGCAAAATGCCACGTCCATCTGTACCTATGTAGGATCAGGGCGAAGATCCAATCCAACCCAATAGAGTAGAACCCTGTAGGATAATAATAAACATCACCCGGTATGATAACAACCCCGCAGCACTGTATCTCTTCACTGAGCCTCGCAACATCCAAGATAGACAGGATGGGCAGAAGTTCACTGTACTCTTGATGTTTCAGAGGCAAAGGAACCATACCGTTGGGCAATAATGGAAACTGTGGCATGATACCTCACATACCGGACCGGTAATAGGGCACCTCCACATTGATGGATTTCTACTGTCAATGCGGTGGCCTTGCATACACCCAGCTCGTCCCCGGATGGCGGGGCCTCTTCACCCTTGTGACCATACACACCCCAACCCAGGTTAAACCTGGAGAAGGTCTGTCTGAGTTGTCTCGACATCCGTTACAGAAGAAAACAACTCTGTTGCATCAGGCTCGAAGGAGAAGAACTGCTGATTATTTTGGCTGGGCTTAGTACAAGGATATTGCAAACAAATGCAAACGCCAGCTGGTTACACATAACCAGGTGTGAAATGATGAAGATGGTCAATAATACCGAGCTAGGCCTAAACGCTATCAAGGAAGAACTGAGAGCCATCTGCCTTTTGGTGATGCAACATCGGGATGTGTTGGACTTGATGACCACAATGGCGGGTGGGGTGTGTGCCAAGATTGGTGCTTCCTGTTATAATTTTATTCCCAGAAATGATGTGGACAATGGGACATTAGCTCATGCCATCTAAGAACTGTATTGTCTGCAAGCCCACATGCAGAAGGAGGGAGGTGCCCGGAGCAAGACTGGTTGCAAAGTATCTTTTTGTGGATCCCCCATGGGTGTCCAAATTATTCATATCACTAATGCCAGTTTTCATTGTTGCACTTCTATTATGTGGTTCCCTACAAGTGGAGGTTTCCTGCTGTAAAAAAGCAGTCCTCAAATTAGGCAGTATGCACATAGCTAGGGAAAAGGTAGCAGACACTACAGACACACACACTTTCGTATAATTTAAATGCATGGCATATGAGGAGGATAGAGTAGTTGAAGAATCAATTAGAGTGGGAGCATTGGAATGGGTAAATATGATGTCAATGAATACCATGATATGTGAAAGCCTGACAACAGCAATAGCAATAAATGCAATGTCAACGTATGCCATAGCCTGTGCCCACATATCAATCTCAATACCTATAAATGCAATATCAATGTATGACATAACCTGTGCCCACACAACAGTGCTCCCACAGATACATAGTTGCACCACAAACAGGTCCAAGGAAATTGGCCCCAATAAAACATGTTTGGCCAAAGGCTTGTGTTTCTCAAAAATACCACAAAGTTAGATACCATATGTAGATAGGAACACTCTGCCAATCAGGACATGACATGTACACTACAGGTAGTGATCACGCGCTCCATATTGCCGGACATCTGGACACATACACCCTGGCCCAGACTAACTCTCCCCGAGGTCGAGAGCCTTCTTTGTCCTTATCAGATGCCCAAACCTTTTCATTTATGACTGAGATTCTTTTCAGGAATGCAGAAATTACTTTATTGTACCTCACAGGATGTATATAATATCAGCCATAACACTGTACACCAAGAGACTTTCCTCAGACTCATTCTGTTGAGACTCTCCCGGGCGCTACGTTTAATTAAACACACTTGTTTCTAATTTGCCAAATGGCTCTTGTCTTTTAATTTCTGTACGTTAATTTCATATGTGAGCAACAGTGGTGGTGGAACCAGCGACACATCCCTATGAGCAGGTTGAATAGGAGGGGCCCTCCATTCTGATAATCACTGGCTCATTCTTGTCACTGTTACTTTCCATAGTTCTAAGGCTTTGTCTCTCATGGTGGGGCTTGGACTCAGTCGGGCCCAATCCATGTCCAGATCATCAGAAAGGGGCTTGGAGAAGATGGTGGAGTGACCTTTTTTTTTCTTGAGAAGATCGTAACGCCAATGATTCAAGAGATACATCTTGCTCAGCAGGAAGCTCAACACCCTATTCTGCTCCTACTTGAAGAAGAATTGTTGCTGGCTGCGGCTCCTGTTGTCCACTTTGCTCAGTTTTCTGTGACAACTGGGTACTTTGCAGCTGAGACAAATCCAATTCAGACTCACTGATTGTCACCATAACTATAGTGGCTGTCTCACTGAGAGACATGGACTTGAGCATAGGTTGGGGTGGTGCCATTGATGCAGGAGTGGTGCTCCAAGCGTTTCCTGCCTGGAGGAGAGTGGGCATAGTTGGCGGAGTACCACTACACAGAATTCTGCAGAATTGAACATAAACTCCGTGAACTCCGCTCCATAACTCTGTTCCGTCTCATCCCAATTTAAAACAGAAACCTCACATACCCTTGATAAATTAAGAAATAACTCTATCTTTACATTCAAAAATTCATATAGTCATCTCACAAAAGTGAAAATGAAACTACAGCAAGCAGTGAGAGAGGTGATGATTTTGGGGTCCTCCCTAACCTAGGGAGAGAACCAAGCAGATGCCTTGAACACAAAGAGCACATCATACTGAACGATTCGGTGGTGGTCCCATCCTCCTAGGACCACCCCAAGCACAGTTATGGGAAAAAATACAATCCCAACCAAAGGCCCTGCAAAGCATTTTGGGACGAGATTCTAGAGGGCAGTGAATATTATAGTATCCAATATCAAAACATTCCTCAAGGGGCAGGCTCTCTGGGCTCAGCTGAGAGCTAATACTATAATATTCACTGCACTCTAGAATCTCGCCCCATAATGCTTTGCTGGGTCTTTGGTTGGCATTGTATTTTTGCCCATAACTATGCATGGGGTGGTCCTAGGAGGATGGGACCACCACAATCATTGAGCATGATATGCTCTTTGTGTTCAAGGCATCTGCTTGGTCCTCCCCCTAGGTTAGGGGGGACCCCAAAATCATCACCTCTCTCATTGCCTGATATTTTTCAAGGCTCACTTTTGTGAATTAGTTATATGCTTTTTAGCATGTAAAGGTAAAGTTGTTTTATCAAAGAGTTGTGGGTGCAATAGCTTATTCCAGAGTTTGTACAGGAATTCCATGTTATGCATATTAATAAAACAGAAATATTGTGTTTTCAATGCAATGCGTATTAATAAAACAAAAATCTCACATACCTTTAGTAACACAACAAATAACTATCTTTACATGCTAAAATACATATAGTTCTCTCACGAAAATGAAAATATAACAAGCAGTACCTTTAGTTAAACAATAAATAATTCTATCTTTACATGCTAATATGCATATAATCATCTCACAAAAGTGAAAATGAAAATATAGCAAGCAGTGAGAGAGGTGATGATTTTGGGGTCCTCCCTAACCTAGGGAGAGAACCAAGCAGATGCCTTGAACACAAAGAGCACATCATGCTGAACGATTCGGTGGTGGTCCCATCCTCCTAGGACCACCCCAAGCACAGTTATGGGCAAAAATACAATCCCCACCAAAGGCCCTGCAAAGCATTATGGGACGATATTCTAGAGTGCAGTGAATATTATAGTATCCAATATCAAAACATTCCTCAAGGGGCAGGCTCTCCGGCTCAGCTGAGAGCTAATACTATAATATTCACTGCACTCTAGAATCTCGCCCCATAATGCTTTGCTGGGCCTTTGGTTGGCATCGTATTTTTGCCCATAACTTTGCTTGGGGTGGTCCTAGGATGATGGGACCACCACCGAATCGTTCAGCATGATATGCTCTTTGTGTTTAAGGCATCTGCTTGCCCTCCCCCTAGGTTAGGGGTGACCCCAAAATCATCACCTCTCTCATTGCCTGATATTTTTCAAAGCTCACTTTTGTGAATTGGTTATATGCTTTGTTGAATGTAAAGGTGAAGTTGATTTATCAAAGGGTTGTGGGTGCAATAGCTAACTCTGCTACGTGCGAGCGGAGTTTATTGCCCACTGCCCACGGTTAGCGCAGCCACACCACATTTCCTGAAAAAGGTAGATGGTGGCAATCTTCTCCTTCTCCTCCTTCTCCTCCTTCTCACTTGCCACTTTGTTGGCAGGAAGACCTTTCTTTGGGGACATTTTTAAGCTCTGACAGTTGACACTTAGCTCCGAAGCAGAGGAGGACTCAGGTGGTGTTACTTGTGCCAGGCTTATACCTGGCAGTACTGTGTGTGCTGTCTCTTGTGCACCTAAAATCAAACAAACAAAAAAACATTTAGTGAAACATGGCATTTTTGCAGTTTGAAATATCCTTACAGACAATATCATTTAGTGAGGTTATCCCAGATAATTAGCAATAGTGAATCCATTCCAATCAAAACTGTAACATAACATTTCAATAACAACATACAGATTTAAAAGTTTACTTCTTGTGCCTCTAAGGCCTATGAGACACTTGTGGCAGGCAGGTGGTGCAGGGGAAAATAAAATAATAATTACTAAATTAATGCTGGTGTGTGTCTTCGTCCTAAGAACCCTACGGAAGGCAGGGAGTGCAGGGAAAATTGAATAATCCTCTAACAATTAATGCTGGTGTGCGCCTATGGCCTAACAGACCTACGGCAGGCAAGGCGTGACAGGGAAAATGGAATACTATTTACAAAAAAAATGCTGGTGTGCACCTCTGGCAGGCAGGGAATGTAGGGGAAAATGGAATAAGCCTTAAAAAATGGAATGCTGGTGTGCACCTGAGGCAGGCGGGGGTGCAGGTAACAATGGCATTATCCTTTAAAAAATAATGCTGGTGTGCACCTATGGCTTAAGAAACCTATGGCAGGCAGGGAAAAATTAAATAGTCCTTTACAAATGAATGCTGGTGTTTGCCTATGGCCTAAGAGACATATGACAGGCAGGGGGTGCAGGGAAACATTGAATAATCCTTAAAAATGTAATGCTGGTGTGCACCTACGGCCTAAGAGATCTATGACAGCCAGGGGGTGCAGGGAAAATCAAATAATTCACAAAAGTAATTGCTGGTCTCTCACTAGGGACTATGTGAAATCTTTTGAGAGGCAAGGAAGGTACAGCAGAAAATGAACTAAAATGCATATAATATTATAGAAACACTGTTACATACGTACTACAATTATCCTCAAGCACATTAAACTGACATCAGAAAAAGAAAAAAAATGAACAAAAAAATCAAAAAGGCATAGTCCTCTTTTCTCAATATCCCTTGAAATTGGCTTTGAATACTGAAAAAAAGGATTTAACACACTGTCTGGCTACCCAAAATGAAGCGGGCCACATGTTCAAACAACAACAAGCAAAAAGGCATGGACAACAAAGAACAAATGCAGGCTTATGGCAAAAGCACACTGCCTGGCTACACAAAATGGCTGTCGGCTACAAATTCAAACAACAACAAACAAAAAGGCTTGGACAACAAAAAACACTGCAGGCCTATGACAATAGCACACTCAGCTGAATAGACAAATTGGCCGCAAGCCACATGTTCGAATAACAACAAACAAGAGGGCATGGGCAACAAAGAACACATGCAGGTCTATGGCAAATGCACACTGGCTGGCTACACACAATGGCCTCTGTTCACATGTTCAAACAACAACAAGCAAAAAGGCATGAACAACAAAGAACACATGCAGGCCTATGGCAAAAGCACATTTGCTGGCTACACAAAATGGCCGCTGGCCACATGTTTAAGGAACAACAAGCAAGAAGGCATGGAAAACAAAGAACACATGCAGGTCTATGAACACTGACTACACACACACACTGGCCAGATAAAAAAGGCCACTTGGCTAGCAAACAAAGAAAGTATGGGAAACAAAGAAGAAAACACTACCATTAATTCAGCAATACCAAGAACGAAAATTAAGTCACCTATAAAAAATTTCCAACATTATACATCCTCCTAAGGCATCTAAATATTACCCCACCAAAATACACTTTTTGTAGTTAAAAAATCTGAAGAACAAAAAACACATTTTGCATTTAATCCAAAGCCATTCCTAAATCATAGATGTTTTAAAACAACATCTACCAGAGAAATAGTTGTTTTATATATCCAAAGCCTAGTACTGGCTGGATGGCCCTTGGGCAGACTAGGCCACATGGTGAAATAAATAAATAGTGCATATTTCACAAACATGAAGAAAAAGTACGTAACTGTGCAAACTTTTTCCCTTATAAAAGCTAGAAAATTGAATGCAAAAAATCGGCCCCTATTGCAACTTCAGGCTACTCACCACAACCACAATCATCTTTAAAAAAGTATTAAAAGTTACTCATGTATACTGATGCATGCCCTTGTAGGAAGCCGGCTTTTTATGTACTCTGCCAATGTAAGGACACACCATGTAAAAAGTTCAGACGACCCTTTACTTGGTTTATAGGTCTTACTTTAATAATTACAAGTGCTCTATTTGTAGTAGTGTGGTTGAGCAGCTTAGGCTTATCAGAGAGGACAGGTAAGCATGTGTTGTACACACACCGTCAATAAATGGTTCACACACTCAATAAGAAATCTGAGACCAATTTATAAAAATAAAGTCGATTTTATATGAATTTAGAAACCAAAATAACTTAAGTACTTTTGGAGATATTGAATTTGAAACAAATCAGTGAAATACTCGAATAACGGTTTTGAAGGACTGAACCTCCAACAATGTTATATATGGGAGGAAAAAACACACATAACAAACAGGTACTTGCAGTCGGAGTTCAGGGGTGCCCTTTGGGACTTAAGGTACTAGCGGGCCAAGGTCCAAAGTGCCACCAGCAGTTTTCTTTTACCTGACCTGATGAGTCTGGGTGCAGCGGTGCTGGCTGGGATGGTTGCCTCAAGCGCTACAAAGTTAAAGTCAAGGGGGCCTGAAACAAAGTGACTGAAATGTTTGACTTTGAGACAAGTCCGGATGAACCCAAAGGAGGGCTCAGGTCGTGGGGACCCATGAGCCAAGGGGATGCAGTCAGTAGTCATGAACCCAGGCTGGGGGGGCTTAGTTGCAGAGGTGCTTGGCTAGCTGGCCACTTGAGGTTGAGGCTCTCATGGTTGTTGGTCACCTATAGAGGAGTGAAAAACAAGACAGAGGGCCACTCTGGTCATGGGACTTGTTGATCGTGAAGTCCCTCATCGTGCAGGCAGGCTTCCAAGGTGAAAGTTTCCAGGCTGGATAAAGAACAAGACTTGGCTGGTACAAGTGCTCTGGTACTTAGGATATTGGTGCATCTTGAAACTCAGAAGAGAGATGGGCTGACCTCCTAGACCCACAAGTACCTCATATTGTGGTGCTCACTCAGTGGTCCAATGGCCAACAATAAGGTGAACCGGGCATATGCTTGGGGATGGCTCCTTGTTATAATCTAGCAAGTGATTAATGCATCCTCTTTATTGTTGCCCTTTGCCTTGCTGCTCAGTCTATGTGATGTCATCAGAATGTTGAGAGTGTTTGTGTGGAAGAAGGAGTCAGTTGGTGTGGAAGGGCTGAGCGGCAAGGAGACTGCTCCTGGTGGGGCATTGTATGAGGCCTAGCATGAGACTTAATATGGATCCTATCTGAAGTATAAAGCTGTGATCCTGAACTACATCTCTGGACTACGTATCTTTCATTTAACTGTAACAGACCGCTTTAAGGTCACCAACAAGAATTGTCATTCCCAGAGAGACTGAGACCAGCACCTGTGTGGTAGTGTGAAGGGTGTCCCCAACAGTCACCTGTGGGATATTCATGCTAAGTATGAATCATTTCTGTTCGCCCAGGAGACCTGAGATGACTACAAGCATGGCCAGGTAGTCAGTATGCCTTTTGTTGACTATGAGCAAGAATGATTTGTCCAGGAATATCACCACTCCTCTTGAGCCTTTAGTAAAGCCTGTGTGGTAATCCCATGTGAACCCAAACTGACCTAGGAAATTCCGGTTTGTGCCTAGTAAGTGTGTTTCCTGTAGGAGTAATACTTTAGGAGCCTGTCTTCTGAGGCGTCTAAATTTAATGTGAATAACTTACATGTGCCTCAGAGTAATAAAGCTGTGATCCTGAACTTTTCTAGATGGGATGGGGATGTGGTGTTTTACGATGTTCTTGAAGATTGATGTTATTCTTGAAGCTCTTGAATTTTCGTATGTGTGTATGTCCACCTCCGCACATTTATTTATTGTTAGTCATATTGCATGTATGTACTATGATCTTGCATGCTGGTATTTTATAATTTTAATGAGGGGGGGATGTGTTATAATCTAGCAAGTGATTAATGCATCCTCTTTATTGTTGCCCTTTGCCTTGCTGCTCAGTCTATGTGATGTCATCAGAATGTTGAGAGTGTTTGTGTGGAAGAAGGAGTCAGTTGGTCTGGAAGGGCTGAGCGGCAAGGAGACTGCTCCTGGTGGGGCATTGTATGAGGCCTAGCATGAGACTTAATATGGATCCTATCTGAAGAATAAAGCTGTGATCCTGAACTACATCTCTGGACTACGTATCTTTCATTTAACTGTAACACTCCTCCACTCCAAAGGAGATGATAGGTGGTTGTTAAAGTGCTGGGAAGTCCTCCCAGTGTGGGGGGGGTGCACAGCTGCTGGACAAGTTGGGTCTTCTCAATTGTTAAGGAGCAAGCAGCAATGCAGGGTTTGGTGCCAGTTTCTCTGCAGGGCCTTGGTTCTCGCAGTGTCTGCTCTTCTTTGTTCTTTTCAGTTCCCAGGAAGTTGAATCTGTAGGTCTGGTGTCAGGGGAACATCAGGGGCATTTAGAGGAGTAAATGGTTGACGCCAGTGGGCTATATACCACTGGGGTAACTACACCCCAATATGACCACTTCCTGTGGGGAGTGGACATAACCCTGAACCGAAGTCTATAGTTCAACAAAAACCAAGATGGGACAACCCTTCTTTGGCTGTTCACTTTAGGTAGCCCACCTCAGGGGTGTGACTAGCCTGTGAGTGAAACACACCTCCTGAATATCTAATTTCCCACCTGCTCTGGTGCCAAATGGTCCACAGGGCAGAGGGTGGTATTCCCCAGGTCTGGAGGGAAGCTGAGGTTGCATATCAAAGGAGGCAGAGGCTTTGAAGCCTCCGTACTTGATGTGCTAAGTCACTAACCATCCTGCTGCAGGAGGTGAGAACACCTTCAGCCGAGCAGGCATTATTCCTGACCTCTGACAGCCCTGGCTGTCCCTTGCAGGGGTTCAAAAACTCATCTGTGGTTGCAAGCTGGAAGATAGCAGTCAGCCAACAAACTAGGAGACTAGTAGGGTTGCGGTTAAAAGTCTTCATAAATTTGATACTGGGATCAGTACAGATTTATTAATATGAGATGTTTGATACCAAACACAATTATTTTCAGTGAAGCCATTATATAGCTGGGTAACTCGCAATGACCAGTGTCCAGTACATACCTTTAAAATGGCTTCCTGATCACTTGCAATGCATTGTAATGGAACTAGGCATCACATCGGCAGATCTGCTCATGCAGATATGCCCTCACATGTACTGTAATGCACCCTACCTTGAGGCTATAAAGGTCTGTTGTAGAGGTGACTTACAACATACAGTGCATGTAGTGTTCTTTGGCATTGCACATAGGTAGTGTGCAATGTTGTATTTTCAGAATGGCTTGCACTACTCCCCACATCCTGCAATGGCAGTCTGCATGCAGTTTGTAGTGAGGTCCCTTCAGGTGGCATAATATATGCTTCAGCTCTTAGGAACCCTCTTTAGTACCCATGCCCTGGGTACCAGTTACCAGTGTCTTACAAAAGTGCAAAAGTCCTTACCAACTGGGTCAATATCAGCATTTGTATCATTTTAGGGAAAGAACACTGGCACTAGTGTCTGGTTAGCAGGAACCCAGTGCACTTCCAATCAAAAGCATCAGTACCAGTGAGCAAAAAGCGGGGTGACTATGTCAAAAAGAAGTACTTTCCTACAGCCCTCTATCAAAGAACACCTTTTCCAATAGTTTTTTAACTTGCTTGTTGTGATGTCACAATTTGAAACAACATCCTTAAAATATAATGGTATATGCAGCAGGAATTTCAGAAAACGAGAGTGATCCTTTCACATCAAAATCCAAATGAAAAGTGACCAGGAGATGGACAAAGCACTGACGGGAGCCTTCTGGACAGAAAGAGGAAGTTGGAGTCTCTGTGTCACTTCCTTCCTGCTAAAATATAAAGTAAAATAAAAATCATTGCGCTTGCACTAAAAAAAACTACCTGAACCATCTGTTCAAGTAGAATATTCAGTCAAAAAGGTACTTGTGAGTTGATTTGAATGCTATTCAAAGAAGCAGCCCAACCACTTGTGACGTCGGGCATTACAAAATGGTGCTGGAAAGCTCTTTTGTGACCAGAAATCGTGCAAGGGGCCGGCAAACCTCACTTGAGCTTGAAAGCTCGGTTGAAGGAACCTTGCGTTGTTTCCATGAACATCGCACTCACTGCTCGAACAGAATAATTCTGCCACACGCTGATTGGCGGGATTTGGCAAGAACTCCACATTGCAAACGTAGCGAGGTGTTACCAAACTTCACCAAGTCTGCAAGCAGAAGTATAATTCCGCTTGGGCCTCCCTGTATTAAGTATTAATGGGGTTACCGAAAAAGCTACCCGACCTGGGTCACAGTTGCAGTACAATAAGTAAATGGTCGCAATAGTAACAATTACAAGAGAAAAAAAGGAAATAACAGCATTCACGAGGCCTTATTTACATAAACTGCAAAAATGCAATTTATTATCAAAGTAATTAGCATCTAATGCAATTATTATTCAAAGCATTGATCACTTAAGGCAACGCAAGAGCACTTCGAAAAACAGCAGGCAGGCTCAGCTGTACAGTCAAAGGAAGTAGGCTCCAGAGACCTCTAATAAACGAGAAGAGAGAATCATCATCCGTTATCCAGACTGTGGGTCAATCAATTACTCCCAGTCAAAAGACAAATCCAAAACACTTCCTCGCGGCACTCCGGCTCGGATTCCCGAGTCTGGATAACGGATGATGATTCTCTCTTCTCGTTTATTAGAGCTCTCTGGAGCCTACTTCCTTTGACTGTACAGCTGAGCCTGCCTGCTGTTTTTCGAAGTGCTCTTCTCAGTTTTGTCCTGATGAAGACCCCACCTTGAGGACTGAACCCACCCTCCTTCCCAGGGGTCGAAACGTTGACTATACATACTTACCTCACAAGCTCTGACAACAGAATTCTCATTAGTTGATGTCCTTCAGGGTTATGTGTACATATGGGAACAACTGACCTGATTTAGGCCGGATAGGTTATACCATGTATAATTGATGTATATATGTCACACTACCTTTTCCCTGTCCACCACCTACACTTACTCACTTGAACCCCAACCCACTTACCTCCCTCTTCCCACACCAAGAGCACTGTAAATACAGTCACACCGTCAGATGCATGAGCAACTGCGTTGCTTAAGTGATCAATGCTTTGAATAATAATTGCATTAGATGCTAATTACTTTGATAATAAATTGCATTTTTGCAGTTTATGTAAATAAGGCCTCGTCAATGCTATTTCCTTTTTTTTCTCTTGTAATTGTTGCTATTGCGACCATTTACTTATTGTACTGGGCCTACCTGTAGCCACATTCACATTGTGAATTAAACCTCACATATTTTGGGTAATCAAAAATGCTATAAATGTCAATGCCACAGGTAAAGACATAATGAAAACACATAAGCACTAACTAGGATGTGAGTCGGTAAGCCTCCCACCGCCATCCTTGGTTTGAATTCTGGCTCCTGTATTACGATTTCAGCGGTAGGAATTCAAACCGGCCGGTCAATACTGCTGGCTTCCGATGGGTTCAAGGAGCCCGTCGGGCAGTGGGAAACCGAACATAATCCCTTATGGATGGCGTTTCCGCCGTCGGGATTATGATGTTGGTTTCCGACAGGCTTTCCATGTTGCGCTTTCCGCCAGGGAAAGACTGTCGGAAAACAACTTAGGTGGCCCCTAAACAGGGCTCCCCTTCTTCTGCAGCCTACAGTTGGGGCTGATAAATGCCTGCACCGTGTAGCAGGCACAATGAGGTGCCTGCCACTCGGTGCAGGGATTTACAGTGACTCCCATTTCTCTATGGGAGCTTGTGCTGCAGCCAGTTTCTGACCGCCGCACATGCTCCCATAGGAAAATGGAAGTCTGCGACCGTACCATGTGCAGTCATATCATAATTGTGGTTTCGGACTGCCAATCCAAGGTCGGTCTGTTCCGAAACTGCAGGGATGTCGGTTGGAGGCAACTCCGACCGACATCCTAATTAGGGCCATAGCATTATATTGAGAACATAGTAAATCTTCTGATGTCATTCCCCATAATGTTCTTCTAATTTTGATTGAACATTTGTTACATGAATGTCTAAGTAACACATGCTTGGTCTAACCCTGAAAAAAAAAAGATTTGAGTGGTAATAGTTGCGGTGAGCCATACAACTGGCTGTACTGGGACATGACCTCATCTGTGAGTATTTCCAACTGACCACCAAGGCAGCTCACAGATCAGGTAGAGCAGCATTGTTGGAGGAATTCTGTACACTACCAAGGTTAGGAGGCAAGTGAGAAACTGTTACAGAAACGCGGACATCACTGTGATGTAGACATCCATCAACGGATGCCTATACAAACCATTGGATAGTATTATGTATCAGCCCGTGTTAACTTATGGGTGTGTATGTCTGGGACAGATAGAACACCAAGTAGAGGAACAATTTCCAAATGTCATGAAGTGGAAGTCGGGCAGTCTCCATCTTAGGATGGATTACATGTTGCTTGCTAGAATGTTTGCAAGAAACACCTACAATATAGCAGTTTATGTGTCAGAAACACTGTCAGCAGAGTTATAGTAGCAGATGTATAAATGGAATAGTGGAAGTTAACATTATACCCATATTGTATGCGGTGGTACTAAAACCTCAGTTTATGAATTTTAAATTGGAATTTTGTTTAAAAAAAATAAAGTTATACATAGTTGCAAAGTTTCCCATGACTGATGTTCGTTTGTAGCGCATGTTTCCTTATTGCATTCTGGGACTTGTAGTCTTCTTTGTTATATAATAAAAGTAGAGTACAAGTTGCAGATTGTACAATAAGACAGATATTATGGGCTAGAACATCATACATGTAGCAGAATAACTTCACAACTGTTTATTTGTGATAATGTGATCTGACACATCAATAATTTTATTAGTGTTCATAATGTATAAAGTGTGTTGATTTAACACACATTTCACATAATGATATTAGAAAACAAAATCAGTAAAATGTTTTTCAGACAGTGTAGAGATGCAAGCTTAGAGTATCCTGTTCATTCCCTGACCTTGCCACCAAGCATGAAAAATACATTATTAGGAAAATAGGCTGAACCACTAAACTTAATTGGAGTTATGCCATCAGTTTAAACCACAACGTCTGCCTCTGAACCAAAATCCAACGAAACTTTTCACTACACAATAGGAGATTGCTATGGAATTTCACAATCAGCTTTCAGTGGTTCCTATAGGAATTCCTGACAGTGATGATAACCCATAGGAAAAGCTTTATTCGATGCAGAAGTTATCAACAATGTGAAGGCTGAGTTTTATGCTTTGGGTGGCAATCCACATGTTGTTGGTGTCAATGATGGGACACACATTACCTTAGTTCCACCGCACAGCAGAAAACAAGTGCACTGTAACAGAAGAACAATTCTTTGTGGGCCCGATTCACAGAACTAACTTAAGACAAAATCCTAAACTTACTACCATTTTGGTATTCACAGAAGGCACTTACTCATTTTGGTATTCACAGAAGGCACTTACTCATTTTGGTATTCACAGAAGGCACTTACTCATTGATGAGTAAGTGCCTTCTGTGAATACTAAAATGAGTAACTTACTCATTTTGAGTAACTTACTCATTTTGAGATTAGATTGAGACTTTTTCAATGTCAGGACATGTCAAACTTAAATACATGTCCTACTTTTTTAAATGCCACACACCCTGCACAATGAGCCTTTAGGGCCGACCTTAGGGGTGCCTTATACGTGTTAAAAAGGAAGTTGAGGCCTAGCAAAAGGTTTATTTTGCCATCTTTGAAATGGCAGTTTAAAACTGCAGTGGCAGAGGTATGTTTTACAGTGCTACTTTAGTTAGTGACACAAGGAGTGCTGCAGCCCGCTAGTAGTATTTAATTTATAGGCCCTGGGTACATGTAGTACCATAGACTAAGGACCTGTAAGTAAATTATATGCACCAATACATTGTAGGCCTATCTTACCATGTTTTCAAGAAAGAACACAAGCACATTACCACTGATTAACAGGAGTAAAGAGCACAGAGTCCTAAAAGCCAACATAAAGAGGCTCAACAAAGGAAGCTAAAATTTGGGATGACTCTGCAGAGAGTGCTCAGTGTGTGGGTGTGTGAGTGTGTGCATGTGTGTTTGTTTGTGTAAAGGTGATTGACTTTTAGGTGGTGTTGTGCTTTGTGCTAGAAATGGCATTGCATGCCTCTCTTAAGGTTCATGTAATTCCCTTACTTTAAGGTTTACATGGAGTTAATTTGAGTGTGTTTGGGCTGCAGTGCTACACCTAAATATTTATGGATTTATGAGTATGCGAAGCAGTAATAAATCAGTACTACTTTACATACATGTAAATACCTTTGAAAATTGCTCACCTGGGGATATATTCAATCAATATGTCAGTTGTTACTCTGCAAAGCTGGCTCTCATTGAGTTTTCTTTCTAGAGTTGCAAGAGATTCTTTATGGACATGTGTTGGGCTAAACAAAGAGCAATTTAACAATATAATACCAATAAACAAACAACAACAATGGCAGATTGTGTGCTGGAAAGCTCCCTGCCCATGTTCTGAAGTGCAGGTGCACAAACGTGTTGAGAATGAACAAAGTCTGCCTGGGAACACCTGTAATGGAAATATGTGTGCTTGGTATTCGGTATAATTGAATGTGTCGCAAAAATGAGTTGTTAAAAAAAAAAGCAAGGAAAAAATGTTTTATATTCCTATTTGCATGCAGCACAGTTGACTTACAAAGCCAACAGTCTCTATGGGCGAACCTTTTTCAAATATGCATCCATTAATCCATTTGTATGTGTTCTCTTTTTTGTGCAAACTATACAATCATGACGAAAACTGTGGTGTCTCAGGAGCGCTCACGGGTGTTTTGTCTTGCGTTACCGCGAGTGCCGCTGCCTTCTCTCTTTGTTTCTTCTATGCTGTGTTATGTTATGAAGAAGTCATGAGCGACAAAGCGTTGTAGCTCGTGTCTATTTCATATGTGGCATCTTGTGAAACTATGGTCTCTTGTGGGTGGGTTTTTCTTTGAATGTGGGAAGGGGGTTATATGTACAGTGGGAAGGAGAGGTTGGGGATTCAAGTTTGTAACTCTGACTGTAATCCCTGTTTGCTCCTTATTAAATGCCATCGGTGATTTCTCTTGAAGTGCTGCGTTTCATTTCTGCATCTACGATCCAACAATGGCGATGAGCGGGCAGTGACACACTTGTGCATTTATATCTTCATCTATCTTGTAGCGGTCTAGTGGCTGTTCATCTCGTGGACCCGAGACCCTTAGCCCGGAAGAGCATACACACTATGTATCACTCTCTGGCCAGGCATGGCCAGAGAGCTTAAATAAATGGGCGGAGGTCGCTCGGGACTTCCGGCCCACCAGTTGCAGTCTGAGTGTGGAGTGTCTCTTTGGGGGTTTGCTAGCTAGGGCCCAACACAGCACGCCACCCGGCACGTCTGCCACCAACACGACACTGGCGACGAGGGTGGGCGTCCCGAGTTCCGACTGGACCCCTCCGGCACCGTCGTTGCGGCTTCCGGCCCGTCGGCCTGGTAAAGCGACATCGGGCTCGTGGAGTGTGGCCCATGCACACCTCGAGGTGGCACTGGCCGTGTGCCCATCTACGTCTCCCCAGCGACTGGCATCAGAGGTACGGCTATTTCCCCGCGCCTACCTGCGCGCCGCATCCTTCTGCGTGCCCCTGCTGCGCTGGTGCTCCCGGCGTTGTCCCGGTCGAGCCCACGTTCGGCCGCGAGGTGCGCGCATGGGCATTGACGTCCTGCTGGGCCCGGAGCATCTGGAACACCCAGCCTGAGCCGCGTTGCCTATTTCTCTCTGCAGCACCTGCCTGGCCCACCCAGCTCCTGTGGCGGCTACGGCGCCTAATTTCCCCAAGGCCCTGGAACACGGCACCTCTCCCCACCAGCGGCCCCATCGAGCATTGGCAAAACCAACTGAAAAAAAAGGAAACGGAGAAAAACAAAAAGGAAAAAACAGAGACGAAAAACCAAGAGAGAGGATAATAGGAGGGGGAGAAGGACTACCTTGCGCAGTTGTACAGCATCTCCCGCCAGTGGCTCAAAACGTGTCCCTGGAGGAGGGGGACGACGCAATCCCACCACAGTAGGCCACATCGTCGCAGAGGATCCACGAACCAATCCACGCCATGTCAGACCCGGCAGCACAAGCGGCCCCACAACCCACAGTACCTGCAGTACCACAAGCATCCCCGCACTCCCAAGTTAGTGCGCTTCCCCCGTTCAGCAAACTGATCGACCCAGCCACCGCGTCCCCCAGGTGGACTGTCTGGATTGGCAGGTTGAACAACTATTTCATTGCCACGAGGGAAACCGATGGCGCAGTTAAGAGGTTGCTATTGCTACACTTCGCAGGGGACGAAATATACAAGTTGTTTGCGCACCTGCCAAACACCAGGCCACCCACAGACTATGATGCGGCAGTCAGGGCTCTGAACGCGCATTTCTACCCCCAACTAAATCCCGACTATGAGCGTTTTAAACTCCGACAGGCACGTCAGAGGGAAGGGGAGTCGATGGACGCATTTCATGCGCGACTAAGAGAGCTGGCGAGTACGTGTACGGAGGATGATCAGGCCAAGGAAGTGAGAGCACAAGTCATCCAAGGATGCCGCAACAAGACCCTGCGGACCCTCATTCTCAGACAGCCAAGGATAACCCTGGAAGATATACTTATCTTAGCGCGATCACATGACCTATCGGAAGCCAGAGCAACCGCAATGGATGCCGCACTCACCCAACAGGCAGAACAGCCGGTGACAGTTAAGACTGAAAGGGCAGACGCAGTGCGCACGCAGAAAAGAGGTGCCTGCGGGCGGTGGCCAAACAGAAGCTCGCGAAGATCACAGTGCAGATACTGCGGAAAAGAAGAGCACCCCCAGGACGAATGCCCGGCACGGGGCACGACATGCTCGAAGTGCGGCATCCCCAATCACTTTGCAAGTGTATGCAGAGGAGGACAGAGGAGCAGAGGAGCACAAGGACGAAGACCGCCGTCCAAAGCAGTGAGGCACCTATCACTGGAGGATTCAGACAACTCAAGGATGCCCAAACCACCGACACAGCGCAGGCAATATCTAGAAGACTCGTCCACAGAGGAGGACGGGGAATGCTACCTCATATCTTTCGCTAGTGATCTCAAAGGAAGACGACGCTCCCAACCCACATGCGCTATTGAGATCGCAGGGTTACCAGTCACGGCGCTGATTGACACAGGGGCATCTATGAACGTGATGGGGTGTCAGCAGTACAAATGGCTGAATCCGAGACCGGCACTGACCCCTTCGCAGGTGAAAATTATCAAGTATGGCAGCCGGACACCACTACCCCTCAAGGGCAAAATGAGAGTCCAAGTTAAATCGGAAGACCACGAGATCACCACGACCTTCCATGTGGTTGACAGAGAGGCAGACATATTGGTGGGAAGCCACACCGCTGAAGATCTCGGTTTAGTGACATTCGCCAACGCCGTCAAGACACTGCAGACAGAGGACATCCTTGAGCTGTTCCCACAGTTATTCAAAGGCCTCAGGAGCATGAAGAGGCCACCGGTGAAGCTACACATCGACAAAGCCATGAAGCCAGTTGCTCTGCGACACCAGCGCATACTGTTTCATTTACGACTGCTCGTGGAGCAGGAGTTGCTGAAGCTCGAACAGCAAGGATTCATAGAAAAGGTCACAGGACCAACTCCCTGGGTGTCACCCATGGTGATAGCAGAGAAACCAAAGCAACCAGGGAAGATTAGGCTCTGCATTGATATGCGTGTGCCCAACCAAGCAATAAAACGAGAGAGACATCTGACGCCAACAGTAGACGATATCCTAGCTGATCTGAATGGATCCCGCTGGTTCTCCAAGCTGGACCTAAACACTAGATACCACCAATTGAGGCTGATGGAGCAGAGTAAATAAAAAAATTTAACCCCTAACAAATTTTATAAATAATTAATAAATATGTTCGTTTAAATGTATTAATCAACAATGTACGTGAGGGAAGGGTAACACGCAAGTATATGTGCTGAATAATCTATTTACAAATGTCTGTGTGTCTAATTATAACATAAAATAATTGTGTACTAAATAAATAATAAATGCATGATTTGTGCTTCATAGAATATAAACATGACGTTGCAAAAAAATAGTGATGGTAAGTAAGGAACAGCTTAAATGTTGCTTTCTGCTAGGTAATAACTAATTGGGGTACATAGATGACGGGAGGGAAACAAAAAGGCTATGTTTCTCTATTTTAATTATGTTTTGTTTACTTCTAAATAGTGCTTCTAAGTCTAATCGAGTGGCGATATAAAATGGCTGCCGTTTATTAGAGTACGCATGCGCTGAGAAAACGCATGACAAGGGAGAAAAAGTTGGAGAAAGACTGACCACGTGATGGTGCTGAAAGGCTAGGATGCAAGAATGGTCAAGGCTGATGTGACCTATGTGAACTGATAGTGTGCCGTGGTGATCAGCAGAGAATCGTGGGAAACAGTTTTAAGAGAAAGGACAATGCCTGCAGAGTTTTCGAATGTATCGAAAGAAGTTACAAATGTACTGATCGAAGCGGATGGAAACATGTCTTGAACTGTGAGAAAGGAAATGAACATATGCATTCCAGAAGAACAAGCTGGATCCGGGAGAACTTGATTAAAACTGAATAAATGACCTGAGTGGACCAATGAAAGAAAAGCGCATTATTAATGTTGCAACAATTTAGTTAGCAAAGTTAGAATTAGGGTATAAGAAGGCCTACTCTTAGTGGGAGAGTGAGTTGGTGTTGGAGTTGGTGGCTTCCAGTGCTTCGTGTTCCAGATCGATCCATTTTACTGAGCGGGAGATGCTGAAAGACTGTTAGATGAGACGGGTTGCGGTAGCTGATGCTGACGAGCTGAAGTTTCTGTTGCTGTCTTATTTTTCCAGTTGAGTATGAGAATCAGGTTATTTTTCAATTTTAAACTTAGGTTAGAAATCATTAGGCTAAATTAGGAAGATAGGCAGGTAATTAGGATTTTTCTTCATGACAAAATTTCCTTTCTGCAATGAAATTGATTTTGCTTAATAAATATTTGAATTAATAATGTATGAATAATTGAATAAAAAGTCTAAATTCTTTTCCATGCCCTTAAAATTATATAAAATTTGAGATTTTTAAATCAAACGACTCAGTGATTATTTACTAAATGATTGTGAAATTAGTAATTGGTTATTGTGATTTAGCTGGTCTTGATCACTATCAACTGATTTTTACTAGATGATCCATCGACAAAACAATGAGCAGGAATATCTTAAGAAATAACTAAGAAAGTGATAGGTTAAGGTAATAAGGTATCCCGGCTCCTTCCAGCGGTACATCATGGTGATTTCCATTTAGTTTTTCTTTCTCCTAGGAGTATAGATTCGTAAAGGTGTAGAGGAAATCCAGGTGTGTGTGTGTGTGTTTGTTAGGCGATGTTATGGGCCCCATCGTCATGTGGATGTGAGAAAATATAAGTCGCGCCTGGATGACCGATAAGTGACCTAGGAGGAAATAGTTTTCATTGTATCCGCTGCATCAGATTTCTTGGTAGCAGAGTTATGGTTTCTATAGATTAGTTTGGTGATTATTGATTATTGATTATTTTGATGACTAATACTATATGTTGAGTCGCGTTATGTTATATGTGAGTTTTCACGCTTCTGGGATGTAGGAAGTGGAACACGTGTGGCAAGAGAAGTCACATGGAATTTGGTACATGGTCTGAATTCAATTTTTGGTAATAACACAGGTTGTGTTATGTTAGGGATTTCTGTACGAAAGGTGTGTAACTGAGATAGCAAATCACGTCTTCTTGTGAAACTCTGGCCTTAATTCTCAGGAGCATAGTCTCCACATGTGTCTTATCCCCAGAGAAACGGGTTTACTGTTTGCTTGAAAGAAGGGTAAGGTAGAGGGAAGTGCTACTTTATCGGCGAAAGTTAATAATTCTGTGGTAAGGTAGAGGTAAGCGCTGCCTACTGGAAATACAGGATTCTTGTGTAAAAGGACAAAGCTGTCACTTTTGTTTAGCGAATAAGACTATGGAATTGTTTTAAATGTTGTAACTAACGAAGAAACATTGAAAAGAAAAGTTGCCGATAATTTTTGTAAAGGAGGGGTAAAAGAGCAAGAGTGACATAGACAGTGCCGCGCTAGGATTGGATAGTGCGCTAGTCACGTGAACGCAAAGACAGGAGTGACGTAGAAAAGTGCCGTGCTAGGATTGGTTGGTCCGCGGAAGAAGGGAATCGTTCTGATTGGTGTGTTGGTGTGAGTCGCGCTGTGATTGGTTGAAGTTCCGTACACGGAACAGTGCTGGTTTTGAAGAGAAAAACCAATCGAAAACATGCCGTATTATGAGTATGAAAGGGAGAGAACGTCATGGACGACAAAAATTAAGAATTTCTTTAAGAGAGACAAAAAGGTTGTGACTAGAGAGGGACAAGTAATTCCTCCGCCGAAATCAGCAGCTTCACATATGATGCTGAAATATGGATATCATACATGCATATGGTTAGAAAATTGGGCAAAGTATACGAAGAATGATGGAGCATTAGCTTTCCCTGAGAATGGTTCATTTAGTGTAGCGGTTTTGCGAAATTTGAGAGAAAAGATGACAAATTTAGAACCTAGATCTAGACCGACACAATTTGAAGCGTTGACGGAATGGGAAGATGAGATGTATGAACGAGAGAGATTCAGAGGTTTAAGGGATCATGAGTTTATGCCTGGAAGAATGTGGGGAATAAATCATGAGGATAGAATAAAACGATGGAGATGTGCTAACATGACAGGAGGTTTGTTTCCGGTTTTTACAGTTGAGGAAGAGAAAAAGTACTGAGAAAAAGAAACATATGGAGAGGGAAAAATATATGCATGAGAGTGAAACAGATGATGAATTGCTGGAAGATATTCTAAATAGAAATCCCCCTCCGTATCAGCAGAGTTCTACAGTGGTGACACCTAATGCGCCGCAAATAGAGACTGTGCGAAATAAAAGTCCTGTAAAAAGAATTGAAATAAATAGGTCACAAGATCAAATAAGAACTTCACAAAATGAAGGAGTAGAAAGTGACAATGCAACTGAATTAGCAAGAACAACAAAGGAGCTGACTGAGAAAATTAGGGAATTAACGAAAAACATGGAGCTGTGACTGTACCCGTAACAATAGGTCCAGTAATACCAGTTTTTGAGAATCAGAAAATTGATGAACGGTCTTTAGTGATTCCTATGAATTCACAATTTCAGAGAGAAAAAGAAAGGATGGAACCAAGTGCAAGTACAAGTAATTTGGCTAGTACATACAGACCAAGTCCACCTACAAATTTGACAGTGAATGAGTGTAATGGTAGGAAAATGCATATGGTAACAGAATCTGCAACAGTGACCCCTGAAAAGAGTGGTAATTGGATAGAACTAAATAATACGCCTATAGGTCCGACTCCTGATGAGTTAAATGAGTGGATGAAGGCATTTAAAATAAAAGAACCAGAAGAAAAACCATTAGATGTAATTAGGTTAAAGATTGACATGGAAGAATTAATTTTAGGGACGATTGGTACAGAAAAGCTGAAAAATTACCAGGATGATGAAATTATGTTTCTGTGCAAAAGTATTACATGGAGAGCTAAACATGACAAACTAGAAGAGATAGCAAGTGAAATTGGAGTGGATTTTGCGAAAGTGAAAACATTGCAGAAACCGTACAGAGTAGACTTTTGTGAGAAAGATATTGAAAATTTGAACACAGCAGGAAGGCTGACACAGATAAAAGAGTTAATTGTTTTACTGAGAAAATGGGGTGATGTGGACAGATGGAAAGTTAGATGGACAAAAAAGTATGAGAAAACTGCAGACAAAGCTTCTTTGGCTTTTATGATAACTGAAAAAGAACCTGTTGCAAGAGAATACCCTATGAGAGAAACTCCAGGTGGTAGTTATGTGCATGTTCCCTGGACTAGACAGGATATACTGTCATTTACAAATGAATTCCCGAAGCTGAGAGAGAAACCAGTTGAATGGTACCGACAAGTGGAGAGGTTTGTGAAGGTTTCAAAAGTGTTGTGGATAGATTTAGATGGATTGTTTGACATAGTGGTGCCAACTGATTTGTGGTCTGAATGTAAAATTACAGTTGACTGGCCAACTACAGAATATCCAAGAGATCCTAAGACAGGAGCTCCAGATCCTGAGGTAATGAGGAAATATGATAAGGTGATTACCTTTTTGAAAAATAAGATTCCTCCTAAAGAAACAGATTGGGTAAAAATCGATAGAACTACACAGGAAAGTAAGGAGTCCGTACATGCCTATTATGAGAGGTTGTTGTTGGTTTTCAAGCAGTATAGTGGATATGAGGAGTTGAGTGAAAAGGATATGAGTCATTTTGTATATAGATTTGTGTTTGGACTGAAACCAGAGATTAGTGAAATGATTAAACAACAAATGATTAACTGGCAAAATGTAGAGGAGGTACTGAGGTATGCTAAGTATTGTAGTGATGATATTGAGAGTAGACAGCGTAAATTGAAAGAGAAGGCAATGTGGGCACAGGTGAAAGTGGCAGAGAAACAAGAAGCTCAATTGGATAATAATAGTGGGAATGAAACAGGACAGAATAAATCCCGACCTAACATAGGTAAAGGGAAAGGTCAAATGAGTCTAGAGGATGCAAAGAAAAAATGGCCATGTCATAATTGCGGAAAATTAGGGCATTGGAGAAACGAGTGTAAGTTCCCACCTAAACCTAATCCGGAAAATCAATCATTAACTCCACAGGTGCAGAATGAGGTAGTTGTACAACAAGGTCAGGTGCCACAACCACCACTTCCCAACAATGTTAACCAGCAAAGATACAGTACAGAAACAGGATTCTACGGAGGAGAGCAGGTAACACAGTTGCCGCGAGCAGCTAACATTTCTCAGTATTGGTTGCGTCAGAGTAAGGATGAGTCGGATGAAAGTTTCTGACGGTGCCTAGGAGAGGGAAAAGAGTGCGTACTTGGCGCAACTCTAGAGGTAGATCAGTCTGGTCCCTTTGTGGATGGAGAAGTGAATGGTGCAAATGTAACATTCCTTGTCGATACTGGAGCTACCCGTTCTACTGTTAGATCAGTGGAAATTCCAAACCTTCCTCTCTCAGGTGAATATATCCAAGTAGTTGGAGTAGCGAATCAGCAGATTAAAACACCACTTACTGAATTAGTGGAAGTAAATATTGGTTCTTTTAGCAAAATGCATAGATTTGTAGTGTGCGATTGTAGCCCCGTAAATCTCTTAGGTCGTGACCTTTTGTGCAAAATGAATTGCACAATTTATTGTACGCCAGATGGAATTGGATTTCAGACCCCAGATGAAGATGTATTGTATAAAGTAACATTGATGAATCAGGAACCTGAAATGAATGGTTTGTTTCCTGCATTTGATGCAGAAAAACTTCCAAAAGAACTGAAAAATGCAGTGAAAGAGAATGTGTGGGATTTTACAGGAGAAGATATTGGGTTGATGAAAGAAGTAGATCCTGTAAAAGTAACAGTAAAAGAAGGAACAACTTACCCAAATACGCCACAGTATAAATTGACTCCAGAAACAATTGAAGGAATAACTCCTGTAATAAATAAAATGATTGAACAGGGAATTCTAAAAGAAATAATGAGCAGTCCATGTAATTCACCTATAATGGGACTGAAAAAGCCAAACGGAACATATAGAATAGTACAGGATTTGAGAAAGGTCAATAAAATTGTTGTGCCTTGTTGTCCAATAGTGCCAAACCCTGCAGTAATTCTATACCAAATTCCACATGAAGCTGAGTGGTACACCGTGATAGATTTGTGTCACGCATTTTTCTCTATTCCTTTACATCCAGATAGCCAGCCATTATTTGCGTTCCGGTTCGGAGAGCGTATTTTGGCATGGTGCCGAATTCCTCAGGGGTATACAGAAAGCCCCTCAATCTTTAATCAGATTTTTAAAAAGTCCCTGGAAGATTTGAAAATGCCAGAAAAGTCAGTGATGGTGCAGTATATCGATGACCTATTGGTGGCATCGAAAACAAAAGAAGCATGTGTAAGCGATACAATTGCTTTACTGAACCATCTAGAGAAAAGAGGACATAAAGTGTCCCCTTCAAAATTGCAGTTTTGTCAAAAAGAAGTCCAATATTTAGGGCATAAAATTGAGAAAGGAGTGCGAAAGATAACGACTGAGAGAATAAAAATGATTCAAGGAATGAGAGCACCAATGACGCAAAGAGAGGTAAGAATGTTTTTGGGAATGGTTGGATATTGCCGACAATGGATAAGTGGTTTTTCCTTGATTGCTAAGCCATTACAAAAATTGACCAAGAAGGATGTAAAAGACCCTTTTGAATTGAATGACGAAGAAATGAAATCTTTCAAAGAGTTAAAAAGAAATTGTGTGAGGCCCCTGCTTTAGGAATGCCTGACTATGAAAAGGATTTTGAATTGTACTGCAGTGAAAGAGATGGATGTGCATTTTCAGTACTGGTACAAAAACATGGAACAATGAAGAGACCAATTGCTTATTTTCAGCTGTTTTAGATCCTATAGCAAAAGCGTTGCCTGGATGTCTGAAAGCTGTTGCTGCTACTTGTGTAAGTCTGGAACAAAGTGAAGGTATAGTGATGGGGTATCCACTGAGAGTATATGTTCCCCATTCAGTAGAGATTCTTTTGACAAGAACAAAAACACAGTACATGACACATAGTCGGCTGACTAAGTACGAAAAAGTAATCTTGAGTGCAGAAAATGTGACCATAGATAGATGTATGAATGTGAATCCTTCGACATCATTGCCAGATGAAGAGAGTATAATTGAACAAGATGAAGTAGATCATGATTGTCTGAATGTGCTGGAATATTGCACAAAACCAAGAGCTGACATAAAGGATGAGCCTTTAAAAGAATCAGATTATGTCATGTTTGTGGATGGCTCATGTTTGAGAACGAAAGAAGGAGTTTTAAGCGCAGCTTACGCAGTATGCACAGTGGCAACTGTGATGGAAGCGTCTTGTCTGAAAGGAATAAGGTCTGCCCAAGTTGCAGAACTGATTGCTTTGATTCAAGCATGTAAGTTGGGAAGAAATGTACGAGTTACGATTGTGACCGATAGCCAGTACGGTTTCGGTATAGTGCATGATTTCGGTCAGATTTGGTCACAAAGAGGTTTCTTGACGTCTGCAGGAACACCTATCAGAAATGGAGATTTTGTAAAGAAACTGCTTGAGGCGATACAGCTGCCTAGGCAGATAGCTGTAGTGAAATGCAAAGCACATAAGAAAAATGAAGATTACATAGCTGTCGGAAATAATTACGCCGACGAGATAGCCAAATATTGTGCAGAGAACATGGTATCCCTGAATAAGAATCGCGAAAGGGAGCATATCTCTTCTCCTTTGCTTTTTACTAACACTGTCGAGACATGGGATGAGGTGAGACAGTTACAGGAAGTTGCAAATGATGAGGAAAAAGATTACTGGATAAAAGCAGGATGTAGAAGACAAGAAAACAATGGTGTGTGGGTTTACAGAGATGAAAGACCAGTTATGCCTGATAGCATGATTGCAGACATGGCACGGATGTACCATGGACAAGCTCATATTGGGAGAGATGCAATGATCAGACTTTTTAGACAAACATGGTATAACCCAAAATTCAGAGCCATAGCTGAAAGTCTTTGTCAAAGATGTCTTATTTGTCAGCAGTTTAATCCAGGAAGAAAGACAATAGTGAGTCTAGGAACAATAGGACGAGAAGGAGGTCCGTTCACTAGAATGCAATTAGACTTCATTGAAATGCCCCCTTGTAACAGACTAAAATATGTTCTAGTGGTCGTCTGTTTGTTTTCTCGTTGGGTGGAGGCATACCCCACTAGAAGGAATGATGGAATAACGGTAGCAAAACTTATGCTGCGAGAGTTCATTCCAAGGTATGGTTTTCCAGTCACGGTTGAGACAGATAGAGGAACACATTTTCAAAATGAGTTGATTCAATTAATTTGTGAAGCATTAAGTATTAAACAAAAACTGCATTGTGCATACAGACCAGAGGCTTCTGGGGTAGTAGAGCAAATAAATGGAACAATTAAGAACAGGTTAGGAAAAATGTGTCAAGCTACAGGACTCAAATGGCCCGATGCACTGCCCCTTGTCCTGATGACCATCAGAAGTATTCCTGAAAAGAAAACTGGACTTAGTCCTCATGAAGTGATCATGGGACGAGCAATGAGACAAGCACAAGTACCTGTCAACAAGTTACTGACTATAACTGATGATCTAGTACTGGATTATTGCAAAGGACTGGCTGATGTGGTGCGTTCTGTGTTTCATCAGGTTGGACCGGATGCGACCACTCTTGAAAGAAAACCAGCCCACGACTTGAATCCAGGAGACTGGGTCCGAATAAAAGTCCACAGGAGAAGAAACTGTCTAGTTCCTCGCTGGGACGAGCCACGACAGGTAATCCTAGTGACAACGACTGCAGTCAAGTGTGCAGGAGTGAAAAACTGGGTCCATGCCAGCCACACAATCAGAGTTCCAGAACCTGCAGATCGACATGTGAGTCGACGTCTGGAAGTGTGGGATGAGAGTTCAGCGACTGAGACAGAAAGAATAAGAGGAAGGGTGCCAGAACTTGAAGATCGACCTGAAAGTCGACATCTGGAAACCCCAACCGCAAGCACCTCTATAGAGGAAGAAGAAGAAGAAGAAGGAAAATTTGCAGAAATTCCAGAACTTGAAGATCGACCTGTAAGTCGACATCTGGAAATATCTGACACGAGTTCAGAATCTGATGATTCAGTTGAAAACTGTGAAGAATTTCGAAGGAGAACTTGGGGATTTAAACCAATTAGAGAAGAGAATGAACAAGACAATGATCCAAATGAGCAACCAAGTACAAGTTATGGTGGAAATCCTTCAAAAGTAATATTAATAGACAAAGAAGGGAAAGAGACAATTAAAAAGCTAGAAAATCGAGAAGAACCCCGAGGAGCAATAGGGACAGATAGTGAAACAAAAGAACAGGGAAAATTAGAAGCAGAGAGTGAGATAAATACCAATTCGGAAGAACATCGAGGAGGGACAGTAATAAGGAACACAAGAAGGAGAAAATAGATCCACCAGTAAAAGAAAATGAGATCATAAGTTTCAAAATAAGAGACAATTGTGAGAAAATTGAAACAGAATCTGTAGAAAGCGGAGAAGAAGAGAAAACAAGAACTGAATCAAGAAAAAGAAACTGGAAATCAGAAAGAGGAGAAAAAGAAGGTGAAGCCAAAAGGCCAAGAAAAGGAGACAATTGGCCCAGCAACTATATAAGAATTGAGATACAGAATAATCAGAACAGGAGAAAAAGTGCTGAACAGGTGAATGAAATAACAAGTCAAAAGGAACAAGAAAAGCCAAGTGGAAATCGATTGCAAAAGTCTAAAAGAACAAAGAAAGTGAATTCGAAATACAAGTCACCTGAGTGGTTGTACATCGCTCTAACTGATTGCAAAGAAGAAAGAAACACTCACGAGAACCCGAGACTGAGAAACCGAATGGGTAAAGGTGAGGTGCAACAAACCTGAAGTGAAGATTTAAAGTGCTTCTGCCGGATGTGACAATTTTACTGGATATGACAAATCACCGGATGTGACAACGAAAGAATTCTGAAAAGAATTAAAAGAAAGTACCAAGCAAAGACTTTTGAATGCAGTTTGGCATCTAAGGGGCCCATTACGATGGCGGGCGGAAGCACAACCGCCGTGCTGGCGGATGCAAAAACCACCAGTTACCGCCGGCACGCAGCAGTCCACACGCCCGCCCAATTACGATGCGAAAAGCAGGCCAAACACCGCCGGCAAGCCAGCAACACCGTCCGCCATCAAAGTGCGCCCGTACACGTAGCGGCGCAGCTCAACTGACACACACCGTCCGACGAAACACGTCCCGCCCGGCGCATAAATTACGATGCCGCAAACAAACGGCTCCCACGGCTAAGAGACACCGCACGTGAAAGAGAGGCGGTAACACGGACGCAGAGCACGGACAACGAAGAAGCGGCACCCCGGGCATGAATCCAGCACTGCAGGCCCTTCCCATGCTTCTGCTGATGCACCACCAAGGACGCAACGTACCGCGGAGACGCAGGTAGGCACACACACAACAAGTGCACGCAAACAGCGCACACAGTGCAAGGGCGGAAAAAGCGGACAACCCCCCACCAGCGCGTGTACACTACACATCCACCATTGCATCCACATATGACACACAGGCCAAATCCTAACATCGCGGAACACATGTGTACACACCACCTGGGACTAGGAACCAACCACCCCGTCACGGCCCCAAAGCGCCGATGACGCCGCCACACATGCGCACAACGCAGAGGCCAACCGCAGCGCCATGCATGCGTCGCACACAGACACAGGGACACAACCAAGCAGCACACACATCAGCCCCACCCCGAACGCACATGACACGTGACAGGCCTGCCACAGACATGTCCCCAACGCCCAATTCACGGACAACACCCAATGCCACACAACCGACGCACACATGTCAGTGAAGTCACGCAACAGCAGGACACACCCCAGTGTAACAAACATGGCGTAGCACACAGCGGCGGCAACACCAACTAGGAGAAGCAGGGCCCCTTCGGGAAGAGGAACGCCAGTACCACACTGAAAAACCCATACCACCCTGCACATATGAACAAGACATATGAAACGGAACACCAAAGAGCCCGGGGACCGACAACAGGTGGCCCAAGAATAACATCCACACACAAGGCCCAACGCAGAGCGGAAAGGCAGCCTGCCGCCCACACAAGGGAGAGCAGACAGCACTGAATGACCTTCCATTCCAACTCCGAAACCACAGCCCTACGACAGAAGCCGGTGAATACAGCCATTGTCCAAGAATAGACCAACACAGGCATGCCGAGGAGACCGACCACAGGGCAGATAGCGCATATCACAGAAGCACACAACGGACGGGGAAGAAAGAAGAAAACACTCCCCCATGTCGGCCACATGCAAGTTAATTGGAAGGAGTCACACAGCACTGACCTTGAACTGTCTGAGAAGCATGTGGGAAGAGGGCCCGTGTCCTCCAAACAAGCCAACAGAACACAAGTCCTGTCTCCCTACGACTACACAGAGCTCACAGCAACCCCGGAGCGTGCACATTGCAGACTACACACACAGCCGGAGCACGCCATCTCAACGAACCGCTGCGAAATGGCAACCGCAACACACCTACCCAACTACGCCGAACAGCTCAAGCTGTACAAAACCAACACGATACATACATTGGGATGCGATCTCCTGTCCCTGCTGAACGTAAGTTACCGACTGACTTACCGCATCACATTGTTCAGCTGCGTCATGCCCGTCTTCTACTGTCGGAGGTGTCCCTACCAGCATCCCGTCGAGATATGCCTCTCCAACCCGGCATGTCTGAAGGCGGACCTGCTACCACTACTCCTCCCTCTGGACGCACACGACAGGGCCTGCTCTGCCTATGGGGGCATGGCGTATGTGGCCAACATCGCACCCGCACTGAAATGGGACCACTGTGCCTCCACACGACGGATCATCGAGAACAGCTACATCGAATGTCACCCAGCATGCCCCATCATGGTCCTCCAAGGGACAACTTACGAACAACACCTTGAGAGCCACCATCCGCTTCATTGGCTGGCAAACATGTACACCACCAATGACATGGAAGCCCTGCTGGACGGCATCGCATACCTGACAACCTGTAAATACGTCGGACCACAACGCAGGTTCCCCGAGTGACCTATGAAGTCCAACCCCGCACCCATGCTCAGCTTCCGCACGGACTGGCCAGTCACCACCACAACAGCCATACCAAACGACCGGCAACTGTAACCACACCATCAACGACATCGCCATGACATCGGATATGACCGGGACATGCACACTGTTCCCCATCACATCCAGGAACACCGCATGCATCGTGGGAGGCAGTGGCATGGGCTCTGTGTATCGCACCCACATGGACGGAACTGCACGAACAACCAGGACACGACATGGATCCAGCGCACATGGACACACACACCGCTCAGTGGACATGAATAGGTCGCCTGGAGTCTGTGGGTGCTGCACCCCTCCCACCCCCGCCCCGGGAATCCCATACCAGGACCTTTGCATGGACGACAAGTGCATACAACAACAACACGACCCCAGTGACTGTGACATGTCCAGTAACCACCACAGTGCAACAACAAGTGGCACGCCGCTGCATGCACGCAAGCACATGCCCTGATGTCATCTCACATGCACGCGTGCATGAGGAACAACCGCAGCAAACCTGTCACATGGAACTGAGATGGACTGTGCCCATGATGCCGAGCGGTCTGGTAGGCTACATGTATACCGTCTGTGTCAAAGTCCGCAGCTCCGCAGCTATACGTAAATGTACATTAGCACAGCCTTGGCCAAGCAGATGTAACTCTGAAGCCCACATCCCACATGCAACAGCCAATCACATGTAACCCCACACCCTATCCAATTTGTAATCATGCTCAGTATATCCTCAACATGTATTCCGCTGCCAGTAGTGTCCACTATACTGCATCACAGAGGACAGAAGACTCAATATAATGTTTGAAACCAAAACTGTCTCCGCTGACTCATTTCACAAGTACGAATGAGAGAGGATGAGAGTATGTGAAGTACACGGCAGTCGTGACATGACCATGTAGTCCACTGGTATTGGATGTCAACGCAAATGAGTAGCACTACTGTGGAAGACACACATGTGTCGTGTGAAGTCGTATGGACGCAGTGCTCAGGTGGGTGGGTGCGACGGGTAGATGCGCACATGCCAAGTTGGAGCACGCCGTGTTGGGAGGGGTCATGAACAGTACACCACCGCTTCCCTGGGCATTGTGAGAGGACACCTGTCGGGGGGAGTGAACACGTGTGTGCACAGCAGCCGGGCACACGTACAAAGCGGTACCAGGCGCACCTCAGCCCACCCTCTGTGGACAAGCTGGATCCTGTTGTGCGCCCGCCATGCCCCTTGACAAGGCACACACAGCCCCAGTCGACCAGGTGTAACCCCAACATAGTCAATCCGCACAGGCGATACAGGGCACGGGATGGCAGTGGAGCATGGTGTGTGAGAGGTCTCCTCGCGCTCCTCCTGGTCATATCACGCAGGCAATAGAACCTCAACGTCCAGCATGGCAAAAAGTCAAATGGAAGTGTAGGGGGGACGCACCACAGCACGAGCAGCACTGACGTCACGGGAGGTGGCTCGCACCATCCCATCCATTGCCCATCATACCAACCACGCCACATGCCATTGCGACTAAGTGCAAGCGCGTGCGCCACCACCCCTGAGCCCTCCCCAGAGAGGCCAAAGAGTGAATGTGTGGGCCATCAGCCACAGACGGACGCGGCCTGGCCGCAAGGGCAGCCACAGCCACTGGGTGTCGCAGGTGGCGGATCCGGAAGGCGAAGACTGTGATGCATAGTCCATGCAGGCCGGGTCTCCATTTGGGGCACCACGCAGGTGGACGGCGTCCCGCCACACATCATACCCTGAGACAGCCCACTCGTGCAACTGGACCCACACATACACTCCTTGCCCTCTCTGGTGCGAGCTTGGGGCTGCCTGTGCAAGCGCTAGCCTCGCAGGTGAGCATGCATATTGGGGGGCGAGGGGAGGACATGAGGGCTGGGGCGAAGATGACTGTATCACTGTCAGTTAGTACAAGGGATGACCCAGATGTGGAAAGGAAGAGACGTGTCCCGTGTGTACTGCAACTAGTCGCCAATCCAACTACCCCCCATGTCCGGAATGTAAGCCCGCACCTAGGCCCGCCCATCCGCCACATCGAACATACCACCAGCACGACAACCTTCCCATTCGAAACACTGACTGGGGGTGGCGACCAGTGAACAATCATGTGTAGCCTACCCACGCGTACATGTGGGCCCTCCATGATCCATGTCACCTGCGGCAAAGACATGACATGCGCAATGAGGGAAGTGAGGAGAGCTGTCCGCCCCACGCGCAGAAGGTGCATCAGCTCCACAGACCCAGCAGCGAGTCCAGCAGGGGTCACATGTGCAGGGGCAGCTGTGCCTGGTGTGAAGGCACATGCATATAGACAGCACATCGACCAATGTGTAGTCTGCCCACATCCACAGTCCATCATCATGCGGACATAGGAATTGAACACAGGGCAACACATCTTAGTTGGTGCACCCACCGTGACCAACAATGCGCAATCATCGACGTACCCGCCCTGTGCATGGCCCCCCACCCAACGGAGGCACATCCAGTGCCACCATCCCACACACACAAGCCTTCCACGGAACATGCTGTGTCCAATGGTCAGTACAGAGTCAGCGCCCATCTGGTGGATCCTGAACAGGAGACACATGCACACACATGCCAGCTCCCACTATGTACGTCTGCCACCTGGCACGTGCAATGTAACCTCTCACCTGTGACGTGTGACTGCAAGCACACAGCCGTCTTGGCATGGGGCTGTCAATGTGGACACCAGTCAATGTTTCGGGAGCTGTGATCCGTACAGTGCTGTACATAGGGTGCAGTGCTGACACCTACTACTGTCTCATATCCCCTCGTGCCACAGGTCCCACTTGTATTGGCCGCTCAGCCCGTGCCCACATCGTCGTCGTCGTGTGCCATACTCATCCAGCCTCGGAAGCAGTTCCATGCTCAGCAGACACTCATGTTGCCGTGGCGTTGCCGCTTGACGAATATGCAGTCAGTCCCCATCAGCACGCCCCGCAAGTCATTGGGGCCTAGATCCCCATGTGCATGCACATGGCAGTGGTATGTCTCACTTGCCATTGCCATTGTTGGGAGACCTGTGTAAGTGTATTGTGGCCGTGCCGTCCCAGCTTGACAGCTGGGCTGTGGCTCATGTGCTTGCTCAGTCATGTCAGTGATGTGTATGCGAAATTGCTATGTGCCGTGTTGCTTTGACATGTGTCCTCTGCCATTTACCCCAGGCGGAGACCGAACATTGACCGCCCATACCAATTGCTGGCGGACATGGACGATACAGAGGTTATCAGGAAGTTTCGGCTGGACAGGCCAACCCTGCATCGACTGTGTGCCATGTTAGAGCCCCATCTCCGTCCCCGCAGGGTGTATCCGACTGCTGTCACCCCCACGGCTAAGGTGATGGCCGCCATGCATTTCTTCGCCACTGGGTCATTCCAGCACACAGTGGGCAGTGGAGGAGGGATGTCCCAGCCCATGTTCAGCAAGGTGCTGAGGGATGTACTGGCAGCCATGATGCTGTGCCGAAACAGGTACATCAGATTCCCCAGGGCTCGTGAATTGGCGGCAGTGAAGGGTGCATTCTATGCCCTTGGCAGAATCCCACACGTCGTGGGAGCCATTGACTGCACACATGTTGGCCTTGTTCCACCACAGGCCACTGAGCACCTGTACCGCAACAGGAAGCACACGCACTCCCTGAATGTGCAAGTGGTGTGCCTTGCGGACATGGTGATCACCCACGTGTGTGCCAAGTTTCCAGGCTCGGCCCATGACGCACACATAATGCGCAACAGCATCTTGCCACGACTGATGTCCAATATGCAACAGGATCGTGCCTGTATTGTCGGTGAGTATGTGGAGTGGTGTAGCGTGCTGGCTGTGCGATGCTGTCCCCTGTCCAGTTGGATTAGCAACGGTTCTCTGTGTCCCTCACACCCAGGTGACTCTGCGTATCCGAATGGGGCATGGCTGCTCAGTCCATTGAGGAATCCTCGCACCCCAGCAGACGATCGATACAATGAGGCACATGGGAGGACCAGACGTGTGGTCGAGCGTACCTTTGGCCTCCTCAAGTCCAGGTTCAGGTGCCTGGACCGCACCGAGGGTGCACTGGCGTACTCCCCACAGAAGGTGTGCCAGATAGTGGTGGCGTGCTGCATGCTGCACAATCTGGCCATTCGGAAGCAGATCCCCCTCATTGTGGATGACGGAGATCAACCAGGGCCCCAGCCCGCAGACCAGGACAGCTCGAGTGAGGTGGACAGCGGAGAGGAGGAAGCTGGGAATGTGCGCCAGCAGCTCATCGCCCGCTACTTCACTTGACGGTGAGTGTCCATGTACGACGGATGATGTGTCTGTATCTGTGCAGGTGTGTGTGTGCTGTGTCAGGGTGGCCGTATGTTCACTGCGTGCAGTGTGTCAACGCTCCATGGCCAGGGTAGTATGCCACTGTTGGTGACTGTGGCATTGTGCCCTATTGCTCTGTGCGATGTGTGTACATTGCTTGTAGTTGTTGACATGTACTGTGTGATGGGTGTGTGACACACTCATTGAATGTGCTCCTGTTCTGTCTCCCACCCCTAGGTCCCTACAGGCCCTCCGGATTCCATTGCCATGCCACGCATCAGGTGCCTTTCCGCCCAAGGTGGCCGTTGTATTCCGTACAAATAAAACACAGGGCACAAACAGCAGTTAGTGAAAAAGGTGCATTTATTCCAAACTGTGACATGTGATTGTGTGTAAGGTGATGACAAAAGTGGTGCGTGCAGTGACAATGAGCTGTCGGTCATGGCTGCGTGAAGCTCAGGGTGTACCCACTGGTTCTATGTCCATAGTCCAACACACACATGCCATCCAGCTGGCTGTGTGGAGTGGGATCGTAGAGCAAGTCAATGCAGTGGCTGGTCAAGGAAGGCTGGCGGAAGGCTGGCTGGCTGCCTCACTTGCGACTGGAGCGTGCGAAGTCCTCCCGGGAGATCTGTTTCCTCTTCGGACGGCCCCTTCCACGTTTGGGAGGGGGTATGTGGTGGCGACCTGCTGGTGGTGGGTGAGGTGTGCTCACTGGCTGTGGACGCAGGGGAAGTGGACACTGCTGCCCGACCCTGCGCCCTAGCAGGTGGTGGCGGAGGTGGTGTTGCTGGCCTTGCCTGTGACCCCACCGCCACCACCAGCTGGCCCATGAGGTCCACGAGTTGGTCCATACGGGACACGAATTGGCCCATATGGGCGTCCATGGACCTCAGCACCCCCAGCACCTCCCGCGTGTCTGTAGCAGACCTGACCCATTGTTCTTGGGCCTCCTCATAGGCCCCAAGGACTCTGGCCATTTGAGGCAGGGCATGGCTCCCAGGGGAGGCTGGCGTTTCCCTGACCCTGCTCCTCCTACCAGTCCTGCTGCCACCGGCCCTGCCCACTAGCCACATTGCACACCACGGTCCTCGCTGTGGCTCCCAGGGTGGATCCAGTCGGCCGGGCCACCACCTGCGCTGGGGCTGGTGCCAGCGAAGACGTGGTGGTGGTGGTGGCGGTGGTGGTCGGTGCGGCGATGGTGGCGGTTGCGGCAGTGGTAGTGGCCGCAATGACCGTGGGTGTGGCCGCAACGACAGTGGCAGCAGGGGGCTGGGACTGTTCAGCATCCCTGGATGATGGGTTGGTGGGTAGGAGGGGTCCTGGGGAGCGGCTGGGCCCTGCCACACCAGATGGGCCTGCTTGGTGGTCCGTGTCCGAAGAGGAGGACAGATCCTCCAGATCCGTGTGTCCTCGTTGGGGGCTTGTGGGCTGGCTGTGCTGGCTGCTGTCTCCATCCCCAGCATCCGGCAGTTCGTCACCTGTGGAGAGAATGAGATTTGTTATTGTGTTGCACCTGGCGAAGTATGTATTTGTCGTCTGACATTGGCAGTTCGTGCAATCTCGTACATGGGTTTCCCGGAGGCGAGTGTGTGGCTGTGGCATCTGTAGTTGTGTGTGCTAGGCAATGGGACTGTGTGCTGTGCACATGTGGCATGGGACGGATTGGCCATGCCGATGGCTGTGTTGCTGTGCCCCTACTCATTGTGACTCTGGTGTATGCGGGCTCCTGGCCCATCCTGGGTCTGGTTTGTACTTTGCTTTTGGGGTTCATATGGAACGCTTAGGCACCCATATGGCAACATGGGGGCCATGCCCCAGATTCACATTTGGGAGGGGATATGCTTTTGGGGTACATGCTGTAAGCCATGGGTGCCGAACGTGACATGTGTTGTGGCAGCATGACAGTGCATGGTTTGAGGTGTGTGCATGCTTGACATGGCCTGCATATTTGCTGTCTGTTGTGATTACTGGACATGGCATTGGACGCATCGTTATGAGTGAGTGTTGGTTGTGTGCCAGCCAACGTATTGCAGTTGTCCCATCTCCTTGGTGTGCGTGCTGCCCTGTGCCATGTGCATCACTGCAGTGCTCGGGGGGGCCCATGTTGTGTGTTGTTGCTCACAGTGTGTCGTGCGCTTCATTGACTTCTGGCACATGGTTGGTCATGGGCATGTGTCTTAGCGTGACTGCTGTATATGTGGCAGCTGTGCGGATGACATGCCTTTCATGAGACTGGGGCTGACGGATGGGATGGATGGTATGTTGTATGTGCATGGTGTGTCTGTGTGTTTGATGGGTTCAGTGGTGTTCGTGTGCATTTATGTAGTTCCGCTCTGTTGCGTCTAGTGTTGTTTGTCTTACATAGGCGTAGTTGTGGGGTGTGTGGTTGACAGGCAGTAGGGGCTACATGGACTGGACTTCAATGGTGTTTCGGTTGTGTGTGATGGGTTGCACAGTGGCTGCCGTGTGGTACTATGTTCAGTGTGGCTTGTGCATGCAGACGTGGCTCCTTGGGTGTTGCTGTGTTTGTGATGGGTCATGTGGGGTGTGAGTCTGTTGTTCATGTCCGTGTGCACATTGTTCACTTGTTCGTGACGGTGGGCGGTGCTGCGTGTTCGTCTGCTACGTGACATGTCCCATGTGTTGGTCGTGTTACGGCCCTCATGCCTCCAGTAATCCAGCCCTGTCCAGTTTCCCACCTGCAGGTTGTTCGGGCGTGCACTGTACTGGATGCCACATGGTTCTAAGCGGGGGTGCTCCATGTTGCAGGTCTGTGGGGGTGGGGGGTGTTGTGGGTCGTGGGGGTGGCTGGACACCCACTGACGCCGATTGCTGTGGACCGTGATGTCTGCCTTTCGGCTGTCGTTGTGCACTGCGGTGGCTGACACGTGGCTGTGGGGGATGCTCCTCCTTGCTGTGCTGTGGGACTGGGGCCTGGTGTGTGTTGTACTTGGGCTGTCCACCCTCCCACCCACTGCACTTTGTGTTCCTGCCACTTACCTGTTACTTGTCGGTTAGTGCAGCTGTGGCGGACACATGGGTGTGGTGGGTGCTCGTTGTGGCGCTTCTGGCATATTTGTGGACCTGTTGGTGGTTACGTGGCTGGCATTTTACAGTTGTTCGGTTTGGGCTGTGTGTGGTAGTGTCTGTTGCATGTGTGTGTGATGTGTTGTGTATTGTGTGCTGGACATGGGGGTGTTTGTCCCTGGGAGCTGTGGCATGGTGGTAGTGCATGTGTGTACATAGCGGTGTGCTGGTATACATTAGTTTGTACTTACCAGCCTCCACTCCCCCTGCTAATCCGGCGAGGATCTCCGGATGTATTACGACTCGCACCTTCTCCTCCCACGCTTTGAAGGTCTTAAAGAGCGCGGGATTCCCTCCGCCAGTGACGGCAGCCAGCTCTCTGTTTTTGCCCTCCTTCTTCTTGACCAGGCTCTTTACGTCATTCCAACGTTTGTTAATCTCGACTCTGTTCCTGGGCAGGGTCCCGACTGCATTGACTTGGTCTACGATCCGGTTCCACATTCTGTTTCTGGTGGCTAGTGGTGTGTGCTGGACCATGTTCCCATAGATTTGTGGGTACACCTTGATGATCTCGTCGACCATGACCGTCAGCTCCATGGGCGTGAACTTGGGCATTCTTTGTGGTGCCATGATGTTTGTGGTGCTGGTGCGGTGTGTGTTGTGTAATGTGCAGGGGTTTGTGGTGCCGGTGTTTGCTGGTGGTGGTGGTGGTGGTGGTGGTGGTGGTGTTTGGTGGTGGTGGTGGTGGTGGTGGTAGTGATGTGTGCGTTTCTGTGGTGTGCTGCTGTCCTTGCTGTGTCACTGTGTCCTCTCCTCTCCTCTCTGGTTTGCAATGTAGCAAGGGGTTGTGGTCTGTGGGAGTGCTGCTTTTGTACTCACCTATGTGGGTTTGTCCTAATGGTCTGTTGTTTTCAGGTGTGTTGTGTCTGGGGTTCTGGCCTTTGTATTTTTTGTTTGTCCGGGGGGTGTTTTCGGGATGTGTACTGTGCTTGTGTATTTGTGCGTGCCTTGCTGTGTGGACTTGTTGGCCATGTCGTGTGCTATTGGTTTTGTGTGCGGATGGTTTCTGTGCAGGTACGTTGGCGCCATGGCTTCTGCCGTGTCGATTCTCATCGGCGTTGTTTGCGCTGGCGGGCGGTATATTTGTGGTTTTTCCGCGCTCATGTCGGTGCGATCGTAATTTCACGTGCGGTGTGTCGGCCGTGAGGGCGGGCGGTTTTGTGTTGTCGTGCGTGTTTCCGTCCGTGGCGGGCGGTTTGACTCCGACTCGGACGTTGGCGGGCGGTATTTTGTGTGCTTTTTCCGCCGATGGCGGTATTCGATTTGTGTAATCGTAATGGCGTGGTCGGTGTTCAGGCGGTGTGTGCGGGCGGATTTTTGCCGCTTCCATGCCTGGCGGCTTTATTTACGCCGGGTATCGTAATGGGCCCCTAAGTCATTTCTGAGGTGTAGTGACACAATTTTCTGAGATTTAACAAAAGATAAAAAAACAAAAATGGAGAATACTAGAGATAGAAGAGATAAATGTGAGTTTGTAAAAAGATGGTGTAAAATGTGCTGCTTTTGTACAGGATTATTAATGACAGTATGGATAGTTTTAGCAATCACAATTCCTATTAGTATAGCTGTAGTAGAAGCAAAGAATGATACTAAACCAGAAAAAGAAACTAATATTAAAGAACCAGTTATTTTAAGAAGTAGTGCAGAATTACATAAGGATAAGTCAGTAACAGACTTTTCTAAAAATGTTTTTACAAAATTGTTGTACGAATATGTAGAGACAATGGATGTGAGAGATTGTTATGTTTGTATGCAGTTGCCTGCATCAGTGTCAGAAGGTGTGACTTATCATCACCTACCTCTAACTTATGGAATAACATGTAGTGTTATAGCAAGTTTATTTTATAAAACAGGTAGATTAGAGTTTTATTACACTGATATAGATAAGATTTTTGCAAATGTTCCTGTAGTTCCAGAATTTAACAAAGTAAAACAAGCAAAGGTTTTAGGAGAATTCTTTTTAGAGCATAGAATTTTAACATTAGAAGAAATAGCTAAAAACAACCTTACCTGTGAGTTAAAGAAAGAAGAAAAGGTATTTTTAGAAATGGTTGAAGAAAGGAGAATGAAATTTCAAAAAGAAGCAATAAAGAGAAAAGAACACATCTATGGACGTTTGAGGAAGAAAATCATGAAGGGAAAAAGATAAATGCAGCAATGACATTAGATTGGCCGCAAACAGGAAAGTTGTGTATTAGGAGAAATAAGACAGTCTATGACAATTATTTTGTAGGTTCCAGTATCTGCCATGACAATTATCAAATTTTGGGAGGTTGGGGATTCAAAGGCGGAAAAGATCCAATATTTCCAGGTATCTATTATATTTGTGGGAATAGAGCTTATTACAGGTTACCGGACCATTGGTATGGAACTTGTTATGTAGGCCTGGTCTTTCCAAAAATCTTTCATATGGACAGAGAAGAAAAAGGAACATACAAGATGATTAATAGCTTTACACGTAGAAAGAGGGAAAGTTTTTCAGAAATTGTAGGTGATATTTTTGGAGCATTAATACCAGCAGTGGGAATATCTTTGAATGCATTTAAAATTCAGAAGTTATCCACAGTAGTAGATCGTTTGTCTACAGATACCGCGGGAGGGTTCTTGATGGTAAATACCGAAATGGTTGCCATGAGAGCTATGGTGATGCAAAATCGGCTTGCCCTTGATATTCTTTTGGCAAAAGAGGGTGGAGTTTGTGGAATGCTGAAAGTCCAACATTGTTACACTTACATTCCTGATAAAAGTGAAAATATACAAAAGTATATTACAAATATTACAAATTTGCACAAAGAACTAGTTCCACTGGAGGTTGAAAGTGTCCTTGGAAAACTTGGTAGAGGGTTTTCTTCAGTAGCAAATTGGTTAACAAGAATGAGTAGACTAATGATAGGGAAAGTTATAATAATAGCAACTGTAGCAATATTGTTAGCCATGGTGTTGAAAATTGTAATAACGTGTATAAAAAGAAAAATAAGACAAAATAAGATAAAAAGAAATAACAGAATAATGAAAGAGAGAGAGAGAGAAATGGGTGAAATTGAGTTAGAGAAAATGAAAGAAAGTATGTATAAAGAGACAAGAAGACAAGATGAAATGGAAACAGATGTATAACTAACAAAAAGCAAAAGGATGAAAGACATATGCTGCCTGAAAAAGAAGTATAACTTGGGTTTTATGTGGTGATTTAAAAATCACCAAAGGGGGAGTTGATGGAGCAGAGTAAATAAAAAATGTAATCCCTAACAAATTTTATAAATAATTAATAAATATGTTCGTTTAAATGTATTAATCAACAATGTACGTGAGGGAAGGGTAACACGCAAGTATATGTGCTGAATAATCTATTTACAAATGTCTGTGTGTCTAATTATAACATAAAATAATTGCGTACTAAATAAATAATAAATGCATGATTTGTGCTTCATAGAATATAAATGTGACGTTGCAAAAACAATAGTGATGGTAAGTAAGGAACAGCTTAAATGTTACTTTCTGCTAGGTAATAACTAATTGGGGTACGTAGATGACGGGAGGGAAACGAAAAGGCTATGTTTCTCTATTTTAATTATGTTTTGTTTACTTCTAAATAGTGCTTCTAAGTCTAATTGAGTGGCGATATAAAATGGCTGCCGTTTATTAGAGTACGCATGCGCTGAGAAAACGCATGACAAGGGAGAAAAAGTTGGAGAAAGACTGACCACGTGATGGTGCTGAAAGGCTAGGATGCAAGAATGGTCAAGGCTGATGTGACCTATGTGAACTGATAGTGTGCCGTGGTGATCAGCAGAGAATCGTGGGAAACAGTTTTAAGAGAAAGGACAATGCCTGCAGAGTTCTCGAATGTATCGAAAGAAGTTACAAATGTACTGATCGAAGCGGATGGAAACATGTCTTGAACTGTGAGAAAGGAAATGAACATATGCATTCCAGAAGAACAAGCTGGATCCGGGAGAACTTGATTAAAACTGAATAAATGAACTGAGTGGACCAATGAAAGAAAAGCGCATTATTAATGTTGCAACAATTTAGTTAGCAAAGTTAGAATTAGGGTATAAGAAGGCCTACTCTTAGTGGGAGAGTGATTTGGTGTTGGAGTTGGTGGCTTCCAGAGCTTGGTGTTCCAGATCGATCCATTTTACTGAGCGGGAGATGCTGAAAGACTGTTAGATGAGACGGGTTGCGGTAGCTGATGCTGACGAGCTGAAGTTTCTGTTGATGTCTTATTTTTCCAGTTGAGTATGAGAATCAGGTTATTTTTCAATTTTAAACTTAGGTTAGAAATCATTAGGCTAAATTAGGAAGATAGGCAGGTAATTAGGATTTTTCTTCATGACAAAATTTCCTTTCTGCAATGAAATTGATTTTGCTTAATAAATATTTGAATTAATAATGTATGAATAATTGAATAAAAAGTCTAAATTCTTTTCCATGCCTTTAAAATTATATAAAATTTGAGATTCTTAAATCAAACGACTCAGTGATTATTTACTAACTGGCACATGCATCAAGGTAGGCTTTTGCGATTCCTTAATTGCGATTATTAAGGAATCGCAATTAAGGAATCGCAAAAGCCTATGCATGTAGGATTCAAGCTATAAAAATAGCGATTCCTAAACATTCCTTAATTGCGACTCGCTAATTGCGAGTCGCAATTAAGGAATACCTCCCCATTAATTCCTATGGGCCTAGAGGCCCATAGGAATGAATGGGAAGACATTCTCAATTTGCGATTCGCAATTAGAGTATCGCAAATTGAGAATGCAATTTCAAGGGTGCCAGGGTGTCAAAAGGACCCCCTGTTGCACCCAAGGGCATGTGTGTGTGTAAAATGGAACTTTGAAAAATGCACTTTAGTGCATTTTTCAAAGTTTTTACAAATTACCATGAAGTTCAACTTCATGGTAATTTGCGCCTCTATTAGCGAAATCGCAATTTTTTTTACTTTAATGCATTGCATTTAAGGAATCTCAATTTGCGATTCCTTAATGTAGTCACAATTTGAGAATTCGCAATTAATTGCGAATTCTCAAATTGCGTGGGCCTTGACCCTTGATGCATCGCAAAAGGTAATTTTGCGATCGCAAACGGTCGATTTTTGCGAATCGCACCGTTTGCGATCGCAAAACCTTTGATGCATGTGCCCCTAAATGATTGTGAAATTAGTAATTGGTTATTGTGATTTAGCTGGTCTTGATCACTATCAACTGATTTTTACTAGATGATCCATCGACAAAACAATGAGCAGGAATATCTTAAGAAATAACTAAGAAAGCGATAGGTTAAGGTAATAAGGTATCCCGGCTCCTTCCAGCGGTACATCATGGTGATTTCCATTTAGTTTTTCTTTCTCCTTGGAGTATAGATTCGTAAAGGTGTAGAGGAAATCCAGGTGTGTGTGTGTGTGTTTGTTAGGCGATGTTATGGGCCCCATCGTCATGTGGATGTGAGAAAATATAAGTCGCGCCTGGATGACCGATAAGTGACCTAGGAGGAAATAGTTTTCATTGTATCCGCTGCATCAAGGCTCGCGGAGGAGAGCCGATATATTACTACGTTCTCAACTCACCTGGGGCTACGACGCTACAAAAGGTTAAATTTTGGCATTTCGTCCGCGGCGGAAATCTTCCAGAACGCAGTGAGGGAAGTTTTATCAGGACTTCAAGGGGTACTAAATGTCAGCGATGACATCTTAATACATTCGGCGACTATTGAAGACCACCATCGTCACCTCTGAGCTACTCTCCAGCGCCTCGCCGATCAGGGAGTGACCCTTCACAAGGACAAGTGTCAATTCTTCAAAAGATCTATCGAATTCTTTGGTTATGTTTTCAGCCAAGAAGGCGTGAAGGTAGACCCCCAGAAGTCACAGGCCATACAACTCGCCCCCGCTCCCACGACCGCCTCGGAAGTTCGGAGTTTCTTAGGCATGGCAACATACTGCGGGCGATTTATACCAAATCTGGCCACCATAGCTGAACCCCTACGGACTCTGACCAAGAAAGATGCCGTCTGGAGATGGGGACCAGAGGAAGAAGAAGCCTTTCGTAAAGTAAAGTCAGCACTGCTGGAAAAAACTACCATGGCCTACTTCGACACCACCCGGCCAACAGAATTAATAGTAGATGCCAGTCCCGTTGGGCTAGGAGTGCTACTGGCACAAGAGACCGAACCGGGGAAATGGGTCCCACTGGCTTTCGCAAGCAAAGCACTCACGCCGACCGAAGCCCGGTACTCCCAAATTGAACAGGAGGCACTCGCTATCAAGTGGGCGTGCAACCATTTTCATCTATATATCAGTGGGAATCCGTTCCGAGTTGTAACTGATCACCAGCCGCTGCTTCCACTGTTCAATGGAACCACACCACACCCACCCCCCAGAATCGAGAGGTGGGCGATACTGCTACAGCATTACCAATTGGAGCTGGTGTATCGGCCCGGCGCAAAGAATCCGGCCGATTTCTTATCGCAACATCCCTCGGACCCAGTGGAAGGGAACTCCGAGCAAGAGCGACAAATGGAAGACTACATAAACATGATATCCCAGTGGGCATGTCCAAAACTCTAACCATAGAAGAAATCAAGGGTCAAACTGACACCGATGTGGTGCTTCAAAAGGTGATGGAAGCCCTGCAGAAGGGATCCTGGGAAAACTTCTTTCACGGCATCAGTGGATGGAACGAGTCAGACCGGGCCCGACTGGGAAAAGTTTGGAGAGTCCGAGAGGAACTGAGTGCCACGGCTAGCGGTGTGGTGCTAAGAGGCTCACGTATTGTCCTTCCGGCGAACCTCCAGGAGCGAGCAACGGTCCTAGCGCACGAAGGCCATCAGGGGACAGTACGGATGAAATCAAGGATGAGAGAGAAGGTGTGGTTTCCTGGCCTGGAAGAAGCTGTGGACAAGGTAGTCCGGAACTGCAGAGCATGCCAGCTCACCAGCAGCCCAGAGACACCGGCACCCGTGATAACAGAGAATCCCGCTCCATCACCGTGGTCATGAATGAGCCTAGACTTTGGGAGCTTCCCAGACGGACGAGTGACCGCCGTCCTGATTGACAGTTACACGAAATACCCCATAGTGGAGGTCTTGCCATCCATGGCCTTCAACCACCTACAGCCAGTGCTGGAGAAGACGTTCGCACTCTTCGGGTTGCCGCATGTGGTCAAGACTGAAAACGGTCCCCCGTTCCAAGGAGGAGAGTTCAACTGGCACAACTGGGGGTGAAACACCACCGCATCACTCCACAATGGCCACAGGCCAAAGGCGAAGCAGAACGCTTCATGCGGACCCGGAACAAGGTTCTCCGAATAGCAGTGGCCGAACAGTCCGACCCGGAGGCGGAGCTCCAGAAATTCCTGCGGGAGTACCGTAGCACCCCTCCCTGTACCACTCAGCGGTCCCCATGGTCGCTAATGTTAGCAGGGCCCCGGCGAGACACCCTCCCGGTGGCGGACAACTGGGCACCAGAACCGTATGACCCGGTCAACACCCAAGCTCGGCGTACGGCGACCAATGAGAAGGCCAGCAGATGGAGAAGAGCACAAGCCCACGTGATAGCGCCAGGGTGCACCGTCCTGGTGAGGAACCGCCGCGGCGGAGGGAAATTCCGCACGGCATACGAGCCCGGGCTGTGGACTGTTCTGAAGATCCGGGGGACGGCCCTCACCGCGAAGAAAGGAGGAGAAACAATCACCAGAAATATATCGTGGTTTAAGAGAGTCCAGGCGTCGGACGCTGAGAGGCCAAACTCTGATCAACCAGGTGATGGAGAGGTTGCAAGCGAGGAGATGACTCCGCGTCTGGAGGACGAGCAGGTAGGAAACCCCACGACCCCAGCCCCAACTGTAGAAGCCGACCAGGAAACTCTTTGCAGAAACCCGGAAGCGACCAGTCCGAGGAGGAGTCAGGGGTTTCGTCAACGCAGATACAATCTGAGGCCTAATCCCAGGCCGAACCAAAGACTTGCAGACTTTGTATGTTAATGTCTTCTTTAATTTTGTTGAATACTGACTTGGGATGGGATGTAGCGGTCTAGTGGCTGTTCATCTCGTGGACCCGAGACCCCTAGCCCGGAAGAGCATACACACTATGTATCACTCTCTGGCCAGGCGTGGCCAGGGCAGCATAAACAAACGGCCGGGGTCGCTCGTGACTTCCGGCCCACTCTAGCCTGGCACTGAGTGTTTGTCCCTTATTCTGTTTAGCCTGGCCCGCGCACTAGGGAGGAATTTACAGAATGCCTACCAAGGGATTTCTATTTTGTGTGTTGGGGTTATCCCCTAGCATAAATAAACTACAATGATTTTCCCGCTCTCGGGCGATTTTTTGAGAGGTATAGCCGTTATCTTTTTCTCCTTGTGCTGTCCAGAGCCCTTTCTGGCATCCCCTCCCGTTCCTCCAGGCAGAACAGTAAAACAAGCATTTGCAATGCAATCTGGGTCTCGCCTTGGGAAATTGTGAGTGTTTAGCCAGAGCTATTGCTGCACTGCCAATGTGTTTTTAAGTTATGTTATAAAAAAATACTTAATCTAAAAGCTATTAGCGGTCACCATGGCAACAATCCGATTTGTGTGAGAATGGAGGTGGACTCTCAGGTTAGCAACAGATAGAGCATGTGATGCCTGAGTTTTTCCCTAAGTCTTAATTCAATAAAGAGAAAAGTGGTTTTAAACAACCAATGTTAGAAATGGGATTTTTGGTTGGCTTATTCCAGGCCACCAGTTTATTGCCTTCTAAGTTGAGTAAGATTATGTTTTCTTCAACTTTCATTCAGTTACCTCTCCCTCCCTCTGCAACCCCCCCCCCACCCCACCACCACCTTACCCCCCACCAACAGGGCATTTTTACTCTGCAGTTTAGCAGGTGAATAGGGAGGTTGATGTGAAGGGGACAGTGCAAGTGTTTATTTCTTGGCTGATCACTGTGCTGAGGTGCAGGACGTGACCTGTGAACACAAAAATACCCCCACTACCATCACCGATGGAAGGGAAGGATGGGGAGAGAGGGTGGGGGTGTAGTTTCGTTCTGATGAAAGGCTGGCCCAGGTAACAAGGGTGCATCAGAGCGAAGAGAAAGATGCCGTTCAAGACTCCCCACTGAGGACACAAAAGAATCGCAACACTGATAGTATAACTCCCTAAAGTGTTTACTAAAGGCTCACGGACGCGTTCTCCTGTGAACTACTAGGTCCTATGACCTGGGAGAGGAGGCAAAAACACCCAGTGATTCCACTGCATGGCACTACCTGTGTGGTGGCGTGACTAGTGCCACGAGAGAAACCATCTGGAAACAAAGACTAAGCAACATTGGAACACATACTGCAAGCCAAGAGAAAAAGCAGCAAGCGTTGCTGAGAGGATTGCAACTTACAGTGGCTCCCGAGCACACAGGTGTACTCCGAAAAGCCCTGGAAGAGTTATAAGATAGTAGACCAAGCTTTACTGGCAAAGAAAAAATCTAAAAAACACAAAATGAGCGTTGAACTGCATTTCTCTAAGCACATTACCATTTTAATATGTGAGACCTATTTAATTGGAGTCGAAAAACACATCCTCGTATTTCAATGCTTGGAGCAAGTGAAATGTGTACATGAACGCTGTGGCACTCGTATTTCAGTTAATTCACTGGACCATGCAACAGTGTCATACACATGCGTTTGCTGTCACATTGAAAATCCAGCTAATTTATTAGAAACTGACTTTACATTACGAAAGCCCCTTCTAAGAGAAGAGGGCAGGCGTTAGAGCAGACGTCAAGATACTCAATTGAGTGATTATCGGGGGGGATGGGGGGAGGGGAATGTCATTCCAGTACCTTTAACTTCGTCGTTACCTTTAGGAAATGCAGACTACCAGTACTAGAGTGCAAGAACACAGGGCAACGAACTAATCACATTTGTGGTGGGACAGCTCCAGACTACTATTCCATTTTACACAGACTCCCCTTTTGCTTCTTACGCCACAGAGCCATGTGCTGGTGCGTCACGTCCAAGCCAGGGTTCCAAGACTAGCCAAAGCCTCAACTAGTATTTCTTCCCTCGGCGCGTGCCCCTGGCTGTGCACACACCAGGCGCGCGCATGCTGCACCATAACTTCAGGAACAAGTCCCATTGTATTGCAGATGCAAGATGGGGTCCTTTAGGTGTACTCTGGGACTTGGTTTTGCAGTGTTCCTACGCTAGTTGACTAAACTACACGGAGTGGGCTGCTCATCACAGAAATGTATACTCCACGACCCAAGAAAGAGGGGAGCTGCAGCAAGTGCACTGCCTTCAGAGCCGGCCCTTGCTCAGACAGCGCCCTGGGCGGAAATATATAGCTTCGTCCTCGCCAGTGCTAGTAAATGAAGTGAGGCAGCAGCCCTTTTCTAGACCCCGTCCCTGGCTGGCTACGTCAAGACAGCGGCAGTCAGGCCTCTGAATGCACATCTCCGCAACTCCCCCAGCTCACCCAGAAGCCTCCCGCAGGTGGCTCCAAGTGTTGGGGAGGGGTACCGGTGTCGGAGCAATCGGGAGCTCCGTCTTCCTCTGGCCGGTGTGCGGGGCTCTCCTCGGTGCACGGGAGCCCCGCCCACACTCAGGCGCAAGACGCCTGACTTCCGGTCTTCGCGCTTCCTTTCCGGGCGCACTACTTTAAAACAAGCATTTGCAATGCAATACGACTCGCATTTACGCGGGGACGTATTGCATTAAATGGGGAGTGCGGGCGTTTAAGAAGGCACAAGCGGGGTGGAGGGGTTGATGGGGGGGCGAGAAGTGACGAACTGCGGGAGAGGGCGGGGGGACACAGGGCAGAAAATAGTGTTGGAGTAAAGGGGCCAATAGCCAGGGAAGGATACAAATGACAACATGGCCATCAGGGAGGGACTAACAAGCCTAAAACCAATCAGAAGGCAGCATTTAGGATGTAAGCCAATCAAAAAGATGGGCGGAGGGTGGGCGGAGCTTCCAGAAAGCTTCACGCTATAGTATATACTGCATGTCTCAACGAGACAGCGCAAGCGCTACCTAGGCGAGACCTAAAAAGAAAGAATGGGCCATTGACCCTATAGTATGCCATGTTGTTTAGAAGTAACAGGTGATTGGCACAATAACTGATCAATGGCTGAAGTGTGCTCACCTATTTCCACAATGACATATGCTCTGCTGAGTGGAAGTAAAACGTGAATGGTGCAATAACTGATCAGTGGTTGAAGTGGGCTCATCCATTTCCACATGATATATGTTAGGGTGGTTGAAGTAAAATACAAATGGCACACTAAATGACCATTGATTGAATTGGGTTCAGCTATTGGCCTATGATGAATACCATGCTGTGTAAAGTAACCATACGAATAGCGCAATGACAGATCAATGGCTGAAGTGTGCTCACCTATTTTCCCAATGATATGTGCTGTACTGAATTGGACGTATAATGTGAGTGACACAATCAGTGATCAATGGCTGAAGAGGGCATACAGATTGCCCTAGGTTGCAGTGGGTGGAAGGGAAAAATGAATGGTTGAATAACTGATCACTGCCTGAAGTGGTTTCAGCCATTACCCGTGATGCATACCATGCAGGATAGAGGTACCAAGTGAATCGTACAATAACTGATCAATTGCTGAAGTGTGCTTACCCCATTTTCCCAATGTTATATGCTGTGTAGAAGTAAAATGTGAATAGCACAATTACTGATCAGTGGCTGACATGGGACTGACACATTGCCCTATGCTGCAGTGGCCATAAGCAGGGGGCACATGGTTCACATGGCTAACTTCATTGCGTGTCACCCACATTCTGCTCTTTCACAGGGAGCATGTCTCACAGAGAAGTTTCTCCTGGCATCAGGGACAAATTTGGCATAATGTGCTTTTGCTTTATTGAGGGTGTTGCAACTGGAACTAATTTTTGTTTGTTCTTTTTCTCTTAGCTTATTTGGGGAAGTTCTTTGCAGCATTGATATTTTTTGGTGAAGTTCTTGCAGCGTTGGCACAGATAAGTGCTTTTTCCTTTTGAGACTGTTTTCTTGTTGCTGTGATCAGCCTTTACTACAGTCTCCCTAACTTTGCATTCCATTCTTTTAATTCATAGCACACACACAGCATTTATTTCTCCAAGTACATCTGCATTCTACCTAGACCAGAAAGTTTTAGACAGAAAACAGAAATGGCATCTCATTGGATGGCTGTTTCGAAAGCGCTAACTCAATAATGGAGAGAGCTCTGAGGCAGGGTCTGATACTGAGCCAGCATCTGAAAGAGGGTCTGGGAGCAGAATCTGAAAGTGATTTTTAAGTCAGAGTTCCTTTGGATGGCGACTCATTTTCCATTGATTCTAACGAACATGGCCATTGCAGTTATGATGTCCCTTCACAGGCACAATCTGTGTAGTGGACAGACAGTGACAGGAGTAGACTAATCTGAGAGTGCAAGCAGGTACCACGCCGAGCACAGGCACAGTGCTTACATGACGGACTTCTAATTTAGTTCAGCCACAAATTCCCCCATTCTCTGCAGTTGACGGATGTAAGGTCAATACTGCAATTGTTTTGCCTACTGAATACTTTCATCTTTTTCTGGAGGAAGACTTCCTTGAGGAAGATTGTGCTGCAAAGAAATATGCATGGTTAACAGAGTTCTGAGGAAGCATGGAGGCACTCTGGCGCCAGCGCACACCAGCGGACTCTCACTACACTTGGAGAGTTGAAAAATGCCTGGGCCTAATGATGAACAAAAGAATAGTGAACAAACCAACCCAACAGTCCTATTGCTTTACTCGTATGGTTTGGCAACACCCAGCTTCTCAACAGTTATGAGCAGAGACAGGGTTTTTTATTTTGCAGTGCATACTGCATTCAATGTTAATTGCGCTGAATTTCCCAGGATCACCCAGACCATGACAGGTTGTACAGAAATGTGGCCTGTTGTGTAACATTTGTTTACCAAGTTTCCAGAGATTTAAAATCCTGGATATAATCCTGGAAAGAATATAGTGGTGGAAGAGTCCTTGAGCTGCTGTTCAGACAGTACATGCCAAGGAAAGAGAGCGTAATACTAGCATTAAGATGTCCATGTGGTGCAAGAGCGACTATGTATGGGTGCGGCTTGAGAGTATATGCAAGAAAGGACTCCTCAATAAATCCTGCCAGTTGCCCTAGGAGTTAGTGAGAGGATCGCATGGGAGCTTTCCCAATCTCTTGGTCATGAAGGTTATAACCCTTATGTAGATAACTTCTAGCCAGCTCTTCAGTGAACAGTGCACAACTAGCACTGTAGTTTGTGGTACAATTGGAAAGCATTCCCTCAGAAGCTTGTTTGTAGGAAGGTCCAAAAAAGCAAGAACAGTGGATTACGTTGCAACTAACTGCTCGCTGTCAAATTCTCAGACAGGTGGGAAGTATATGTGCTCACTAAACTTCATGATGGGAGCACTTTGCTAGTCATGGCTTAGGTCAATTGGCAGACGTCCACAAGCCCAGCTGTATAGATGATCACAACAAGTACATGGGTGGAATTGATAAAAATTACCAGGTTCTCCAACCATATAACGTGATTCGTAAAACTTGCACATGGTATAAGAAGTTGTCTACTCATTGATTCAGTTGACAACATACAATGCCTATGTTGTTTATGTTATGTTATGTTATATAAATTATAGAGTGCAATGGTTACCCAAAGGTGTCCTGGTGCTTAGCTCAACAGCCAAGATAGCAGAATAACATAAAGACCCAGGTAAAACTAATTGCTGAATAGCCACGTTTTCAGTGCTTTCCTAAATGACAACAGGTAGAGGAGGCCGGAATATGGAAAGGAAGTTCATTCCATACCCTAGAGGTGCAGGTATGGCTTCCTGCTGCCCCAATTGGCTCTTTTGAATTTAGGCGCCATCACCGTCTTAGCTCCTAAGGAGCGAAGAGTTCTTTTGGGGGGTGTACCAACTAAAACCACTGCCTAAGATGGTCTGGTACCGTCATGCAGAGCCTTGAAGGTAGTACAAAGTGATTTAAATTTGACCCGTTGCCTTATTGGCAGCCAGTGGAGCTTTCTGTTTTTTTTTTACAGATGTAAATTTAGGAGTACCTGTTAGCAACCTAGCTGCCGCATTTTGCATTAATTGAAGTTTGTTCATATGTTGCTGTTGGATATTCAGGTATAAACCATTGCAGTAATCAAGTTTTGATAGAATGAGGAGGTTATAACTATTCGTTGGCTTTCCTGGGGTAGTAGGTGCAGTATTTTTCTTATCATCCTAAGGTCTGGAAAGTGGAGGAAGTACCTGTGTTCACCTGATCCCAAAAGGTGAGCCTATTGTCAATTATTACTCCTAGGTTTTCAGCTTTCCTGTCGGGTGTCGGGAGGACACCTAATTCCTCAGGCCACCATCTGGGTGACCACAGGTTAGCATTATTTCCAAAAATGATCACCTTGGTTTTGCTGGAGTTCAGTTTTAAACAGTTTTCACTCATCCAGGTCTTTACCGACTTTATGCAATCATGGAAGTTCTCACCACTCTCTATTGCCTGATTTGGCAGCAGAGACACCACTATTTACGTATCATCCGCATAAGTAGTTAAGTGGAAGCCAAATGTTCTAATCAATGGGGCTAAAGATGAAACGTACACATTGAAAAGTGTAGGACTCAGTGAGGACCCCTGTGGGACCCACTGTGGAGAGAGAAAAAGGTTTGGAGGTAAACATGTCTAAGGTAACTGTTTGATTTCTATCCATCAGGAAGGAGCTCAGTAGCTTCCAAGCCATACCCTGAATGCCACACGCCAACAATCGGTCTATTAAGAGATCATGGTGGACCATGTGGAAGGCTGCTGAGAGATCCAACATTATCAATGCTGCATTGCCTCCCATATCCAATGCCTCCCTGATTTCTTCGGTGGACTTAATAAGCTCTCATTCTGTGCTGTGGCATCCCCATAAGCCATATTGTGTTGAGTCTAGAATATGATTTTCCTGTAAAAACTGGTGAGTTGTGAATTCAGGGCCCTTTCTATCGGTTTTGCCGGGAAGGGGACCCGAGAAATAGGCCGTAAATTATTGGGATCTTTCAGTTTGAGATTTTGTTTTTTAAACAAAGGAGAATCAACGCCTTCTTCCATGCTTTAGGGAAGTACCCAGAGTTAGACATGGCATTGAATAGTGAAGTAAGAATATCTGCTATTTATGGATTCAGGAGCCAGTTTAATCACTGAAACCAGTCATGGATTGTAAGGAGAGCCTGATCTGACAGATAGAAGTAAATCCAGCGTTTGTTTCTAAGAAAGCGGGCCGAATTCTATTAAAGCAGCCGGAGGCTTCAAGGAACCCGTGACAATATGTTTATTTAGATTACTCTGTGTAGATAGGGCCTCTCTTCGACCAACGTGGAAAGGTTGAAAGTGAAAAGATTTGTTCAACTTTATGTAGAAAGAAAGATGCGATTTCATAACACTTGGCTGCTTGAAATTTTTGGCAGGCAGGGAGGCTAGTCTGGATACCCGTTCTGAAAAGTTCTTTGGTAGAGTGTTTGGCCATCGTGATCTGATTAGCAAAAACTCTTCTTTCATTTTAATTAACAGAGGTAAGACTTTGTTTATATTTCTTTTTTTTCTGAGCAATGGTAGCTCTTTCTCCAATTACATTCTTGGCGCTTACAGATGAGTTTTTGTTCCCAGAGTTCATCCGAGTACCAAGGTGCCGTTGGCTGGGAACGTTGATTTTTTTGTTATTTTTTCAGGAGCCACAATCCTGCATGCGGCCTCGGCCAGTCATGTACCGGGTTGTGGCCGCCCTCCTAAGTTCGATGAGCAAAGGCCAGATGGTGGAGGAGAGATAATCTCCTAATAGGGGTCCTTGATTTTATTCCAGGCCCGCGATGTGGCCCAGCATAGGGGGCATCGTGAGTCCGCGCTGCCGATCTAGAAAAGACAGTTCAAATAGGATCGCTGAGTGGTTGGTCCATGTGAAGGCAATGAACCTGCATAGGCTAAGTACAGATGATTAGAAAAGATGCCATCAAAGGTGTGGCCTGCATCGTTGGTGGGGGCCTTGTATTAGTTGTGGTAATCCTGTGCTGCTCATGACATCTAGCAGGCCAGCTGCTTGCCTCGCATCCCTGGAGAATTCCAGATGAAAATTAAAATCACCAAGTATGGTGGAAATTGTTTGTTCAGAGCCCATCCTCTAGCAGGGTGCCTATGTTTGCCTGGAACATATTGTGTAGGCCTGGAGGTCTGTAAAGTAATATTCCATTAAAGGAGTGATGGTGGGAAAGTTGAAAACAGAAGAACAAGGCTTTGCAAGTAGTAATAGAGGACTGTTTCACATACTGGCAGTCACACAACTGTGATAGATGACCGCCAGCTCCCCCCGCCCCTCCCCCAGCTAGGCCTATTCAGAGTGTGTCAGATGAACCCAGGTGGAGTGGCTTCCTTGGACCAAGTCGGGTCCCGTTGCCTCATTAGTCCAAGATTCAGTAACAAAAGCCAGTTTTATTTATGGCTCTCAATCAATTCCAGCACATTCTATACTGTGTTTTACTAGAGATCTAGCGTTCAGAGGATGCATCGCAATGTGGTTTGTTATTTGGCTTAACGCAGCTAACAGATTGGGCAGGAGTATGGAGCTTGATTCCCTGAATACTCAATCTTGGGTGGACATACCTTATAGTTGTGACAAATAAATTGCGGTTGCTTCAGGACCATGTAGAAAGTTAAGCACATAGACACGCTGGGTCCTTACCTCCGGTATTTAAAGCGTGTGGCCGGGCCCAGTGTAGCTTCTGGTGGGCCTAGTTTAGATTTTAAAAGATGCAGGCGGGCTGGGCGCTGAGTAGGGGTCTGAGCGCGAACAGCACGGCACTCAAGGAGGGGGGCCCCTAATTTCGGCTGAAGATAGAGGCCCAACAGGGGCAGAGTACACAATTTACTCAAAAGAAAGGGTTCTCTGCCTGTTTAGCTCTATAAGTGCAAAAAGTCACGGATTATAAAAACATAACCAGTGCATAACAAGGGTTAAGAGTGAAACCACCACGGAGGAGGAAGATATCAAAAAGAGCTTTTATTTAAATTTAATAGTATGATACATGAACATAATTTGGGTGAAAATACCCAGACGCATCCCACAACGCATTCACTCAAAACCTCAAACATACCTTCCCATATACTCGCATTCTCACACGCCTAACAGTATCAGACATTCACTCAAATATAATCAATATATACATAGATGAAGACCCCCATCAGAATCCAAGGTTGCACATAAGGCCCAACAAAGAAATACAGACGTGCCTCAAAAAGAAATAAACAAATCAAAATAGACAGATCAATAACAATCAATAACACAATAAGATAATAAATAAGAACAAATTTTCATAAATTATTAAACATTCTTGATGGACAAATGGGGAATTTTTCTGTCACAATATATTCCAAAAGTGGAATCCAGCGCCGACGCGCGCTTCGGTGTTGAACCCCAATGTGGGCGTCACCTTCCTCAGGCGCAAGAGTCAACTAGACAAAAACAGTGGGATGTGCCTTAACAACAGACGAGCGCTAGGTGGATGGAAAAGAGATGCTGGTCGAGATGTACAAACGCTTAAGCCAATTGTCCAATGTGTGCGTTTAGATGGAAACTGCTGAAATCGGGTCCGCGGTAGGCGCTAATGAAGAAACGTTGAGAACGTAGCAGGGCGGCTGGGGCTGCAGCCGTAAGCAATTAATGGGGGTAAGGAGGCCACCAACTCACAAGTTGAGATCGATGATTCAAATAAAAAGGGTCCCTAATGAGGTAGTCGGCTAAATCCTCGAGTCCGAAAAGGAATTCCTGGCAGGGTATCAATCTAGGTAAAGGGCAGCTCGCCCGCTGGTGATGCTACGGAAGGAACTGGAGAGAATGTAGCCAGCTCCGCGTTAGAGTGGCCGGATATCGTGTTAAGAAGGCGGCATGATGGCCGGACCGATGTCGAAGCTCCGCACGAACACCAAATCAGGTCCTGTTGCCTCATTAGTCCAAGATTCAGTAACAAAAGCCAATTTTATTTTATGGCTCTCAATCAATTCAGCACATTCTATACTGTGTTTTACTAGAGATCTAGCGTTTAAGAGGATGCATCGCAATGGTCTGTTATTTGGCTTAACGCAGATAACAGATTTGGTAGGAGTATGGAGCTTGATTCCTGAATACTCAATCTTAGGTGGACATACCTTATAGTTGTGACAAATAAATTGCGGTTGCTTCAGGACCATGTAGAAAGTTAAACACAGACACGCTCGGGTCCTTACCTCCGGTATTTAAAGCGTGTAGCTCGGGCCCAGTATAGCTTCTGGTGGGCCTAGTTTCGATTTTAAAAAGATGCAGGCGGGCTGGCGCTGAGTAGGGTCTGAGCGCGGACAGGCGCAGATGGGCTTACTTTTGACGCGCTTCGGCGGTGGTCTTCCTGTGGTGGACAGACCACCACAGGAAGACCATTGTCCTTCCTGTTATTGAAATCATTGCTGCTGTAGAAGCAGTAGCCTTTACTTCATCTGTTGTGGAGGATGTTGCAAGGCAGTAAGATCCACAGTTTGCCAACAGAATTCCTACAACAGAGCAAAGATTCACGAATATCACTGATGCAGAGTATGACCTCAGCAAGGAAAGAGGCAAGGAAGTAGATATTACCGTCCACAGTGCCCATCTTGGCTTGGCCTGTGTATTCCAAAGTGTTTCACTTTGTATCACACAAAAGTGAAGTCTTGGGAAACTGAGGGGTAAAGCACACATGTCGTGTAGTTCCTATAGTA
>CAWUFW010023060.1:0-82994 GCA_963921515.1 Calotriton arnoldi | reverse complement strand
ATGCAGGTGCGGGAGCCTGCCGTTCCGCCTGCCATCGATCCCGACGTCGAGCCTGCCATCCGCCCGCCGCTGATGCCGAGCCCCGCCTGCGACGCCGTCTGACACCGGAGTTGGATGCCGTGGTCGAGCTCCCTCCGCCCACCTTTGATTTCGTGTCCTCGCGGTGCCCGGTGGAAAGCCGGCTGGTTCGCGGACCGGCTGTTGAGCTTGCGAATTAGCTCACTAGGCAGACGGACCTGCCCTTACTGCCTGGTAGAAGCAGGGAGCGCCCCGCTGGGCATCCTGCCTGTATCCCTTCGCATTCTGATCCCGGCTCGCCTTGCCTGTGAGACACATATCAGCTGACTGCCTGCCTGCCTCAACTATCAAACGGTGAGCGCCTCGCCATCCTAATTCAACTTTAACAGGGCAGTCTTCTTATGTGCCGACTCATCCACCTGTGAGGCGCCTACTTCATACACTCCCTAGCCTGAAACTGTGTGAGACGGCCATTTTAACCTTCTATGTGCTGGCGCTCCCATTAACCATTTACGTACAGGGGCATCCATTCTGAGTGTGCTTGCATTACACAATAGAAGTTATCCTCTCTTGCCCTAATCATAGCAAGTAAAAGTGGACTGATCCTCACCTGCCTTGCATAGTAAGGGAAAGAGGACTGTTCCATGATTCCACAACAATAGAAAGAGGACTAAGCCAGAAGCCACCCACAACAAAAAGAGGTCTGCCTCAGTGGCCATCTTGGCACAGACCTCTGTACTACAACTCTTTCAACTTGAAAACCCACTTGCCCTATTCTTAGCAACTGAAAGAGGACTGATCCTCACCTCTCCTAGTCATAGTAAATGAAAGCGGACTGATCCACGCTTTCACATCAATAGAAAGAGCTCTTAGCCAGTAGCTACCTACATTATCCGAAAGAAGACCTCCCTACAGTGGTCATCTTGGCATGGGCTCTTAGACTACAGCCCTTTCTACCTACTTTGCCTTCGCTGCTCATCTGACCATCTTGACACGGAAGCATTTTCCATAAGCAATCCTTGATAGTAGGACGGACCTGCGGATACATCTCTCCACGCAATCCGACCACTGGGGCGGTGGCATCATCACTCTCCCCAGCATGGCAGAGCCCTGCTTGACCTCCACGGGAGACAACTACTACACAGTTATCTATCCTCCTAATCTCTCCAAATCCGCCTCCAAAGCCCTCAAACACTCCATCCTGAAAAGCCAGCCTGAGACGTTGATATCTGATCATCGTCTCTGCGTAAACCAGGGCACTGTCATCAATGACCTCATCTTCCATTCCAGAAAAATCTCTCGCTGGCGTAATGCCTTCTCAAGCCTCCTCAAAGTACAAGATGCAAGGAACATCCCTCACGGAAAAAAACTCACAATCACTCCATCTGCAAACCTGCGTGCTGACCTTACCATCACCTTATACAACAGCGGCATTATCCTAATTCAAGGATCTCCCAAAAACCTCATCAAATTTGCTGACCTCTTCACCCTCCTTAAAAAACATGTTCAAAACCCGTCTCAGTTCACGCTCCCGCCGCTCCACCGCTCGCCGCTCCACCCCTCGCCCACTCGGCCAAATGCACCTTGCCTTTCACCAACCACTCCTGCCAGTGACCTCGTCAGGGGGCGACCCGGCCCTATCACCATGTCTCCGACACATGCCATTCACTGCGCACCCACACCAATTAACCCAGACCTCCCAACGATCCCCGCTCCGTCGACCTCCGATACTCCCCCCAGGGCCCACTTAACATGTCAACCCGGCCTCGCCATCACGCTTCCAGCACATAACACTAGACGTGTCCCTAAACCCTTAACCTCCTGCCCACGTAATCTTCCTGTACTCCGGGCTACCGAAACTCCCACTAGGGCCCTCAACTATGTTACTGAAACTCCTATTAGGGCCCAGTACTCTGGTCAAGTTAGCCCTAACACTAGGTTACAAAAGGAGTCAGACGAAATTGCCCCCACCCCTTTGGCCCCCTGCCCGCAAAACCTTCCCTCCCATAGGGACGCGGATCGACCTAGCCCCCCTCACTCCTCCCGAACAACTCGCATGCAACCAACTCTCGGCCCGCCTGAACCCACCCCCAGGCTACCAGCACACACTATCAGAACCGCTCCCTTGCAACGGGCCCCCGGCCTGCCAGAACCCACCCCCAGGCTACCAGCACATACTATCAAAACCGCTCCCTTGCAACGGGCCCCCGGCCTGCCAGAACCCACCCCCAGGCTACCTGCACATACTATCAGAACCGCTCCCTTGCAACGGGCCCCCGGCCTGCCAGAACCCACCCCCAGGCTACCAGCACATACTATCAGAACCGCTCCCTTGCAACTGGCCCCCGGCCTGCCAGAACATACCTCTCTTAGAGATATTGATATTCTCCACCGCAGATCCTCCGAACTAACACTGAGCATCCACAAATCGATTCTGGACCTAAAGCACCTCCTTCACATCACCGAACTCACCTTCTCGAGCCTCTGGCTCTCACAGAATGCGACCCACATCCCCCTCACGAAGCCCCTCCTTCACCCACTACCACTATCCCTGAGACACTTGCGCCAACGCAAACAACCCTGCCACCTCTCGGAGGAGGAAATTCTTGCTCTCCTCCACACCTACAAACCCACCCCTGGCACGATTAATCCCTCAGAACTCACGGAGGAAGAAGGGGCTGACCTCCTCAGTAGCGACGACTCTGCCCTGACAACCTCATACCCCTTAGAACTAAGGGGAGAACACCCTATCTGCACGGTTGCTACCAACCCTAACAGATCTGCTACCCTCCGCAGCAGAGGGGTGGTCAATAGCAACCTAGCTAAAGTTCCCACCTCTGCTTCTACCTGCGACACCCTCTCATACCCCTCCCTAGCCGGCCTCCTAATAAACTGCAGGTCAGCTGTAAAGCATGCATCTGATGTCGCTGACCTCATCCTGAGTCATAAATCGGATCTAGCGATCCTGACTGAATCGTGGCTCAAGGAATCCTCATCCCCTACCTAGACCTCTTAGTCCCGCCCAACTATAACATCGTAAGGATGGACAGGCACTCAAAGAAAAAAGGGGGTGGCATTGCCTGTATCTACCGTTCCAATCTCCGTGTTACGGAACTGCCGGTGGACCCCACAGATTCCTGCGAATACCTCGCACTCGCCATTTCCAACAACACCTCACACCTGTGCAAACTTCACATCTTTTACCACCCCCCAGGCAAGAACGACGCCTTTACGGACCTCCTCATGGAAATCATCACAGCCAAGGTTTCTCCAAACTCTACTGACATTTTCCTTGGCGACTTTAACTTGCATTGGAATGATCCTAAAGACCCTCAGGTCAATGCCATCAGAGACTTCTTGGCTGATCAAGCCCTTATCCAAGCTTGCTCCCTCCCTACTCATTCGAAAGGCGCCACTCTAGACTGGATCATTGCCAAAGAATCAGCGGTCAAAATTATCTCTATTGACCCTTGTGATTGGTCCGACCACCACGCCATCACCTTCCTCCTGCCCAGCACCCACAAAACATGGACCCCTCAACCCGCGATTCCCAAACAATGGGTTAGAGACACCAAGAACCTCGACCACGAGAAACTGGCAGCGCGTTGTGAGTCCGACCTCCCCCCCACCTCAGTGCACCTCGGTCGACAACCTAGCGGAACATTACTCCTCAACCATATCCGACATTCTCGATGACCTGGCACCTCTAAAATTAAAAAGAACCCAGATTAAAGACAGAAATCCCTGGTTCAGCGGATCCCTCAACAAGGAGAGGAGATCCCTTCGACAGACTGAACGAATCTGGAAACAACACCCATCAGCAGCACATCTAAAACTTCTCCGCCAGGCCAGAAACGCCTACAATAAGAAAATCCTCAACACAAAAAAGAATTCTTCAGAACTGAACTGGAGAATACCAAAAATCGACCTCGCAAGCTGTTCGACTTGGTCAAACACCAATCCAACAAACTAGCGAAAACCTCCAAAGGTGCACCTAAACCCCTCATATCAAGCGAGGAATTCTCGTCCTTCTCCTGCAACAAAATCTCTGCCCTAGGAAATGAACTTAAATCCGCAACTCACCACCAAAAACAAATTCTGCCAGCTCCACCTCCTCTCTCTGCGTTGTCCTCCCAAACTTCACCCAAGAACCTTGCGCACTGGTCCAACTTTAGAATCTACGACGAATACTCTATCTCGAGAATTCTTGCCTCCTTAAAACCGAACAATCACTTTAATGATCCTCTCCCCTCTAACTGCCTAGCTGCCGCCTCTCAGGCTATCATCCCTTCCTGGACCTCAATAATCAACGCCTCCCTCCTACAGGGCTCAATTCCTGACTCGCTCAAGGCTGGCCAAGTTGTCCCCATCCTAAAAAAAACCACGCTGGACCCTGCCTCCGCTGAGAACTACAGACCCATATCCAACATCCCACTCCTTGCCAAAGTTCTAGAAAAATGTGTGCAACAGCAGCTAAGCCTACACATCAACAACTCTCACCTACTAGATGACTTCCAATCAGGGTTCAGACCTGGACACAGCACAGAAACCACCCTCCTCCACATTGTGGATGATGCCCTCCAAGCCCTCGACCTAGGCGACACCTGTCTCCTAATCCTTCTAGACCTGTCCTCCGCCTTTGATACGGTTAACCACGAAATTCTCCTAGAACGCCTCAAACTCAGGATGGGGTTAGATGGCACCGTCCTTGAATGGTTTAGATCTTTCCTCCAAAACCGCTCACAGAGAGTCCTCATCAAGGGTAATCTTTCCGCCCCCTCTCCGGTCACGGTTGGAGTCCCCCAAGGATCAACCCTCTCCCCTACCCTCTTCAATCTTTACCTTGAACCTCTCACCGAGGTGCTTCGTGCCGCCAACATGTCCTACCTCATGTACGCCGACGATACACAGATCTACATAAAAATCTCTTCCCCTGAGGACATTTTCTCCCTGAACGAGGCCTTGAAGCTGACAGTCCATTGGCTCACCGCCAATCAGCTTAAACTCAACGCAAATAAAACTGAATTTCTTCTGATCTCCCCACCCAAAACCAATCCTGACATCCAGGAATGGATCAAGACCATAACAGCACTAAACTGCCCTCCTACCATTGTTGACTCGGCGAAATCCCTTGGAATAACCCTTGACAGCAGCCTGAATATGCGTGGCCATATAAACTCGATGGCCAAAACGGCTAGATTCCACCTGAGTTACCTAAGAAACCTAAAACCTTTCCTCGAAGTTTCCGACCTTAAAACGGCAATCCAGGCACTAGTCATTTCCAGACTAGAATATGGATGCTCTACTCTGGCAGGGCTACCCAAGAGCTCTCTGGCCCCATTGAAAGCCTGCCTCAACACCGCCGCCAGACTCCTAACGGGCACAAAGAAATTCAACCACATCACTCCTCACCTCAAAGCTCTGAACTGGCTTCCCCTTCAGGCCAGAATCCAATTTAAAGTGGCCTGCATTACTCACAAAGCTCTTTACTCCAATTCCCCTACTTTTCTCGCACAAAAACTCGTGGTATCTGGAGGGGCCAGAAACTCCCGATCTGCCAAAGACCTACTGTTGCAACCAGCACGCTTCCGGAAGAAAAAACCTACAATCGGGCCTTCTCTGGGGCCGCACCAAGAATTTGGAACTCTCTCCCACCCGCCATCAGAAGACTTCCGTCCTTGGCACAATTTAAGAAGGAAACCAAAACATTCTTAATGGGAAAATACCTCGTCTAAGGAACACTTTACAATCACCTCATCGACATGATCCACCCTCCACCTCGGCATCCATGGCCTCTATGGATGATACATCTTTCTGCACTCTGGGCATCCCCCCAAGAGCTGAGACTGCGAGCCTTCTTATATACTATATCCACTTTGTTTTTTTCCCCACATGTAGCTTGGACTCTAGACTGCGTGCTTGTATATTCTATCCACTTGCTTTAAGTCTCTGTTTTTCTTCCCCACATGTAACCTGGACTTTAAACTGCGTGCTCCTCTTGTATAATGTATTCCCTATCTTTCCCAATTTGACCCCTCCCATCCTTAAGCGTTGTATCCCCCCCCTTAATCATGTAAAGCGCTCTGATACCCTCACGGGTCTGGTTCGCGCTCTATAAAACTATAAAATAAAATAAAATAAAATAGTGCTATCATTTTTAAAATTTCAATGGTAAATTGGCTGTTGGTAGAATATTCGACAAATAGTGTAGGTTTTTGTAGGTGTCTCCATATATTTTGATTAAAGTGGTAGTAACAGCCTTGTATGGCTAGTGGGGGTATATTTTTAAAATTGTTTGAATCATAGCTTGTTCAAAATCTATGATTATTTTGGGGGTAGTAGTCATTTGTTTGATATAATTTAGGAGTTCTGAATAGGTACTGCTTTGTATATTTGGGATTAAATAATATACGAAAGGGATGTTGGTATGTTGATATTCACCATGTATGGTGTATGTTTGAATGAATGGTTTAGGACACATTTCAAAGATTCCATCCATCATCCAGGTTTGACATTGGGTAAATGTCATTAAGTTGTTTGCAGTAGAAAGGATTAGGATTCATTTTTCATTATTTAAATTGTCATGTAAAAGGAAGGGCTCCTCATTATGTGTAATTGTCAAATGGTCTGGTATTTGTATGTCTTGGTATCTTCTAGGAGCAGGTGGGGTATCCCTAGTGGCTCTTTTAGTGCATGCAATTAGAAGTTTTAAAATAGGGATAGATGGTAGTTAGCCTGTTATGTGTTCAGGGACTTTTGGTAGTATGCCTTTAAGGATTTAGCTTGTGGCTTCCTGAAAACTAGTGCTTGCCTCTCCTCTATCTTGTAAAATCTCTCTACCGTCAATTTCTGTTACATTTGGGGGTGGATATGCTCTTTTAAATTAATTACAACATTTTATTTTGTAGTTGCCCTTCCATAACATGCATTAGAGTAATATTTAGTAAATTTCCAATTTCTAGTTTCTGTAGATGCACTTTCTTGCCTGTAGGTGTAGTCCATGTGACTTAATAATTGCTTTCCTTTCTGTGAAGTGATTAATTTGGCACCTTCTGCCATTCTATCTGTAAGTTGTTTAATAGTAGAAAAATGTATTTTTAACTTTCGCATGTTGCTTATTTATATATTTAAAAATGCAGTTACATTTATTTTGTTACTTGTATGTCTTGTGGTGATGTTTTGCACGGTTTTGCAGCCTTTCTTTTAAGTTTGCTTTAACATGGAGCAGGTGTTTATTTTCTGTTGAAAGAGGAAAAACAATTGAATTAATTAAAATGGTATAGTTATTGCTAGTTTGTTGTGGTTTAGGGAGTTAGGCTTTTTTGGTAGCTGTTTCGGTAATTTCCTAATTTATTAATTTTGTATACTTACTTTTTTAAATGCCCTTACTGCTCTGTTTTTGTTGATGTTTTCTGGCATTTGTTGACTTTTAAGTTTTTGTTTCTTTCAGGTAGTCTATGAAAAACAATAAAAGTTACAGAGTGTGGTACTATTTATTTGTTTATGAATATGTTTTAATTTAGTAACAATTAATTTATAGTTTAAGTACATGTATTACTTACTTGGATATTTAGTTGTAGAGATTTATATTTTATTTTTATGGTTGATTGTGAGAATCAGGCAGAGTTTCCTCCTCTTGCTGCTCATTTTTGGACTATTTATTTACTTTATTTAGTGTGCCTTTATACTGTTTGGTTAATTGTTTGTGTCATTTTATTGGTGAAAGTTTTTTATAGTGTCACTCTATTGACTGGTTTAATTTAGTTTGAATTTATAAGTTGAGTCCTTGTTTGCTGAACGATAATTTATGTTTCATTTATGTAGCATAATTTAAAGTTCTATTAAATAAATGTAAATGTATTTATTTTTAGATCTTACAATATATTTTTGTTTGTGTATTAATGTTTATAAGTAATAATAATGTTTTTGGTGTATTTACTGCACTTTAATCAGGTGTACAAGGTTTTGGGAGTGAATGTTAAATTTTTTGTTTGTGTAATATATTTTATTTTAATTATAGATGTCAAAAATAAGTATAGGGTTTATTGGAAGTAAATGGTTTATGTTAAAATCAGAACATTGGTGTTTATTTTGGACATTTATTGATGAGTTTGACAATTATTTTGTAGTCGATACTGTGCAATCGATATTTGTGACATGTTATGTGTTTATTTATAGGTGACAATACTTGTGTTTCCAATCATTTTTATGGATATTTGTAAAAATCGGTGTTCTTAACAACAGTATTTGTGTGCTTGATATTAGTGTTTTTTTAGTTATGTATAAGGAGGCGATATTCTTGTTCTCAATATTGCATTTCTGATTTTTGTGTTTCTCGATATTTGTTGGATCGATATTATATCAGTGATCCACAGCTGGCCTGCAGAGCTCTATTAGTTCTATTAAGCTTTCACCAGCTTTTTCCATTTCACGTTTTTCTCTCATTGATTTGAAAGTGTGTGTTTTTTTCTAAAAAATAACACCAATAAAATGTTTGCTGTACTAAGATCACTCTCTTCCACATTTTCAGAAATTATCAGAATGAGATCATTTTTCTTTCACAACAGTACTAGCAATTTTCTAAGTGGTGGTCAAAATAACCTAATTTTGCAGTATCTATCAGCTTGCAATTTGTAAGGGAAGGAGGTGAGAAATGAAAGGGTGAAACCAGGAAGATACACATTTTTGAAAACTAGACAAATTCTGAATCAGCAGGGTCCCAGCAGCGGCTCCTGAGAACAGCCCCCTGCCTCATATGAGGCCCCTGTACATTTTTCAATTTAGCAGCGTAACACAAGTTTAGTGGGGTTTTTAACGCTGCCAGTGCGCAGGCAGGCCATCTTGGCCTCCCCTCCAAGCTCCTGATGAGGGGAGAAGGAGGAGGAGGCTGCAGAGGCATGATTCAGCTACAAGGTATTGTTTCAGAATAAAACACTCTTTAGCTGGATGTCTTGATTGCGCATGTCTGAGGGGTGTGGTTTAACTACAATCCCCTCACACAGGCACAATTCATTTTATTTAGCAGACATCCAGCACATGCCTCTGGAAACAGAGTATATCTGCTGAATGTGGCCGTCAGGGTGCACATCTGTGCATCCTTAAAGCCAATGAAAGGCCACACAGAGCAGCAGAGGCAGGATACTGAACACTACCGCAGCTTCCTGTAGGGCTGTGCTTCTAGTCCTGCCAAGAATCTGGGAGAGGACTTAAGGTGGGTCTTCCCCTTTTAAATCATGTCCTTGCTGCTATGTCTAGCTCCTAGTTGGGAATCACCGCTTGCTGGTTCCAATGTTTGGCTGGCAGATTCCTGCTCTGCTGTTGCCATGGAGCACCTGAGTTGGCAGCTAAGTAAGCAAGGTAAGAAAAAAAAAGATTTCTCTGTGCATGTGTGGAAGTGTTTGTAAACAATTGAGAGTGAATGACATTGAGTGAAAGTGTGTATGTGAGTGTGTTTGAGATTATCAATGAGAGTGAAAGTGAGTGAGAATCTGAGTTTGAGAGCGTAGGAATATGTAAAACTGATTACAAGGGTGTGAGTGTGTTAGAATGAGAGATTGATTGGAGATTTGATTGGAGGAATGGCCAAGATGGCCGATGGGTAAGGAGCTCCGGCCGGGAGCTCCCGGGCTAGGGATCGCCTTTTTGGTGAAATATCCCAGAAAATGGCCTTTCTCGACTCCACCACCCCGCGGGATCGATTGCCAGCAACACCGCGATTCTCCAGAGCCGCTTAGCATCCATCCCCGACTGTGACGAAGCTAAGAGACCGCAATCCTGATAGGCGCCCTGCTGGGAGAAAACGGCTTCGCCAAGGCGGCGCACCTAAGTGAAACCAAGTCGGCAAACCAAGTCAGGCACGAGCGCGCCATCTTGGAATGGGATCCTGAGCTGAGAAGAAAACGTGCGATAAGAGTGCAGCGACCTGTGGCTGATCCCAAAACGGAGGCGTAGTGTGCCAGACACCGATCCGGGTGGAAGATCAAAAAGTCTCGTGAAGCGGCAGACCCGGCCAGCGGTGTATAAAACACATTGGCAGGAAACACGCACAGGCGCGAGCTGACTGGAGGTTTCTGGGAAGAACAGTAATAGGCCGACAGCCACCGATACAGCACTGCAGGCAGGTGAGGCGTTCTGCGCGAGGATATAACCCTGCTGAGACACAACCTAGCGCCCTGCCGCACTAGCGCTCGATGGATGAGTCACGCTGCCGATGCTGGGACCCCCGGAGGCGTAGGAGAGCCCCCTGTGAAGCGGGGGCCACCACCCAACCGACTCGCTTTGTCCTCCAGGTGCGGAGAGGAGGGGGGGGCACTTTGTACAGCGGTGGAGCCAGCAGAATCAATCCCGATAAAGCAGTGCCTGACCTTAAAATGGCAGCGGTCAGGCACCTGCATTGCAGCCTCGTGAAGGGGCGCCCGGCTAGAGGCTTTTGCTTTTGGGGAGCCCAGCCAACGCACCACAGCAATGCACTGGGGGGGCCCTGGATCAACCATCACCCCAATCTGCAAAGTAGGTTCTTGGGTCTGGGTGCCCCCGTAGGGAGCCATATCCGATCCCAATACGGTCTTGTTGACCTCCCCTATAATTTCTCAGCAAATACTCTCATATTTACTCGCTGAGCCTGACCCTAAAATGGCGCCCGCAATAGTATTTTCACAGGTAAGGGTAGATGTCCCTTCTGCCAAGAGGGTCCTGATGTTCTTCCAGGATTAATAACATAGCAAATTTAAATAACCTTAGAACTTGTGGCAACTTAAACTAGCTACTGAGTCATGGAGACTAACAGACTCGACGTGCCTGACTTTAAGATGGCTGCCAAACCACATTCCTTCTCCTATCCTGCCATCCTCGCCAGCTCCCACCTCCCGTCTTTGGATTCTAGACTTTTGATCACCTCCTGATCCTCACTCTATTCTGACGGAGCCCGAAACGCATACATGGCCGATTCCCGGTGGAGCTGCTTCGACAGTTATAGGGGAGATTGGCTCTGGCACACCGCTATGGCCGTCACCTACCCAGCCGGACTTCAGACATTTGTCTCGTTTTCTTCCCCGCTACTGTCTCCTTCCTGTGGATAACCAGCTTTCCTTGGTCTTTCTGAACCTGATCTTCGTGTTCGTTAAACCACTCCTGTATTGTATATTTATTCATTCTGTAACTATTGTGAAACTTTTGCAACTTGTAACACGCTGTTCCCTTATGTAAAGCGCTCTGATACCTCCGGGTCTAGCCAGTGCTATATAAAACTCAAATACATAAATAAATAAAAAAAATAAAGGTTGTGTGAGGGAGTGTAAGTGAATCAGTGGTGTAGCTATCAATGGTGCAGCAGGTGAGGCTGCACCAGGGCCCCGAGTCAGTGAGTGTGTGTAAATGTGATAGTAAGTGAGAATGAAAGCCAGTGAGAATGAGCATGTTTGTATATGTGTAACAGGGAGTGGGAGTGCATATGAGTTAGAATGGGCAAGTGAGAGATTATGAGTTTGTGTGAGTGTGGGAAAAGAGACTAAGGTCCAGATTATCAAATCCTTCACAAACCCAGCACAGCACCTAAATTCGCTGCACTGTGTTGCGTGAGAGTGCAGGAGAGCTCTATATCTACAAAGATATGGCAGTATCCTGCTCTTTCCTTTGCGCTAGTGCATAAATAGACTACTGTGCGCCAAGCACACACCTTTTGCTGTATTGCAAAGTTGTTTGCATGTGTATAGCATAGGTTTTGTGCTGCAAGGGTGCCTTCCAGTACACAAACTATGTTTTGACCAACTTTAAAACTTTTTCTGCTTCGGATGTGTGTTGTAGAGTGCAGCACACATGCAAAGTGGGAAAGGGTAGGATAAATAAAAGCATTTCTCCTTTTTAAAGCCTGCTTTCAAGTGGCATTATTTTTTGGTGCAAAACCCTGTCTACTATTGTTATAGGGTTTTGCATCAGAAAAACATGGATGGTTGCATGGGAATTCCCGTGTACCACCCATGGAATGCTGTTATACAGAGTAATGCAAAGTAGCACTGTGCGCTGCTTTGAGTTACTTTCAGGCAAATTTCCAGCACACAACAAGTTTTGCCCCAGAAAGGAAAATAAAAAAACATTTTGCACAGATTTCCGTCACTTTTGTGCAAATAGTTTGTTAATCTGGGCCCAAATTTTTGAGTGAGGCAAATTTGGAAAAAATAGGGTGTGCTCCTGGCCGGTATTATGCCTCACCACTTTCAAAGATCACCAGCCGCCACTGAAGGGGCATTTTGTGTAGATTGCCAAAATTGTTCCTAAAGAAACCAATTGAAATATAAAAATTGCGAAAGTGAGCAGGACAAAAAACAAGCCAACAAGTTTTTATCTGTAACTTGTTGCTCTGAAGGCCTATCTATAAAAGTAAAATACAGTTTTGTCCATCAGACTCTTCCGGATGCAAAAATGTTTGGTGTTTGTATGTTGTAAAGAAACACGGTATCCACAGCCAGAAACTGTATTATGACTTACAATGATTTTTTGTGTACCAACCATGCACCACTTCATCATGAAAAATCTAATAATTAAATAATTAATAAGAAGGAAACTTATCTATTTGAAATGCACCTGTGAGTCGGAGTTTAGTTATTGGGGTGATTTGTAGCTCTATTGGATTGCTAATAATATCAGGTGATTGCGAGGGTATGTCTCCAAAATGTTTTTTTTGCACGCACTACCTTACGACTGGAAACGAAAAAAACTAGAGAATTTTATTAGCTACTAACAAATGTCATATGGTTCTGCTATTCCTCACTTCTTGCAACAAATTCTTCCTTTCCACTGTTGGTTGTCCTGTTGCACTGGACAGGAATGGACAGAATATCGAACATTGTCAATAGAGGAAATTATATTTGGCTAAGACAGATTTGAGGCAGTGATGCCTACTATAATGTGTTCCGTGTTTGGCTGGCACCCATAAAAACCTAACAACCCCAGACATTTCAGAAAACTAGAAACTGGGAGAAGTCATGGATGGGGTGGGTCACATGAATTCTATTACTTTTTCTTTCCCGGTATACCCTGAAAATGATAAAACATAGCTTTAGAGCATAATTTCTGCACATTCCTTTTGTGAAACGTTTGGGGCTTTGCAAGGAATGACAAAAGTCCTACCACCCAGCATGTCCAGAAGGGTGGGTGACAAAAGCATCTACAGCTGCTGGAATCTTAGGGCAGGGCAGCAACAAGAGGTGGTGGATCACACGAGTCACCAAGATTTGGCAACTAGTTTGGTTCAGGTGTTGTCCAACATTGGTCACTCTTTTGGAGACAGAGCATGGGTCAGCTTCACCCTTCGAGTCTGGGTCCCAATCTGTGCCAGCCCCTACTCCCTAAGGTAAGCAGATGGCACAAGGGGTAGTTACTGCACAGGCTAGCCAGCATGAGACAGTGTGGTGGCTGGTTCCAATACTAGCCAGCTTCTTTGGCGTCTGGAAGCCTACCTCCCACGCAGCTCACCCAGGCAAGTGAGACTCCGGCATAAGGTCAGCAGACACCAGCAATCCCTGCTGCAATACAGAAGCAAGGGGATGGAGATACCACTAAGAAAGGTGAGGTCAAGCAAGACATTGCAGTGCGTGTTTTTAGCTTAGTAATGTCACAAAGGGACCAGCTAGGGCAGCACCTATCTGAAGAGTTTAAGGAAATGATCAGGGTGGGTCTTTTTGCTGAAGTATTTGATCTTATAGTTGAGACTCATGTGAATGAAGATAATAAGAATTCCAAGGAATGTTTTCACACTCAGCAGATGCCTAAGGTGGAGGAGGCAATCACTATCTTGGTGACGGGGAATATAATGTTTCTATCACTACTGGTGGAAACATTCATGGACCCTCACTCGTTGCTCTTCTCTTCTCAGAATTGGATCATGTGTGCTCAGAAGAAGTTTGGAGCCAGATGTTGAAAAAAAGCAAAGATTCCAAGCATGTTTTGGGACCAAACTGATGGCAGTACTTGCTTCTGATGTATGATAAAATCAAACCCCATGCTAAACAGTCCTTTCGGGGCTCGCAGGGTGCCACAGCAAACAAAGGGGTGTGATGGGCATTTAACAAGATGGCATGGGCCCGCCCCACAAGGACGTACAAGTTTAAGCAAAATTGCTCATGCTGTAGCATCCCCGCTTACTCTGAGATCAAGTGTTTTAAAAAAAAAATAAAAGACAAAAGTGCACAGAAGTGAAAGTCAGGAGCTATTGATATTCAATGCTCTCTCCCTGGGTGCCTTACAGGTAAAACATCCTTGGCTTAATGTGTATTCAGTCTCACAAGTGGTTCAGCAATGGGGTTTTTGCAGTGACTGCAGCATTCCTGTGAAGATACTTGGTAGAGCGGTCTGGGTGTAACAACCAGCTGTTCTTGGTATCAAACAGGGAAGTAGTGGTGAAAAAGATTAAGAAGAAATTGGTATTGGGTAGGATGGCTGGCACCTTTTAAAGTGAGCCCTTGTCAGATCTTGTCTGCTCCCCTTAGAGGTTGTGCCCCAGAAGGATCAGGGGCAATTTAGGCTCTTCCATAATCTGTCAGCACCCAAAAGTCACTCTGTCAATACGGCAAGAGACCCAGCATTGTGTTCTGTATGGTACGCATCCCTTGCCAGGCCATAACTTTAAGGTCCCTGGTGGTGGAGGCTGTCATGACAAAGACAAATACTGAATCTGTGCTCAGGTTACACCCAGTGTATGCTCAGGATTTTCTTCTCTTCTCCAGGCTTTCCCTTTGAAGCCCCTTTGGAGGGGCCTACTATTTTGACAAATGCATGTCCATGGGATGTTCAGTCTTCAGCACGTATTTTTTAAAAGATCAGCACTTTCCTGGAGTGGAATTTCAAAAAACTCTCTTCGTCCGCTATGGTAGTACACTATCTAGATGATTACTTATTCTAGGGGGTGCCATATTCCCAGCAGTGCAACTTTCCCTCAACATCTTCATGGAGGTGCTTTCTACCATAGACCTACCCCTAGCTAAAGTGAAGATAGAGGGTCTGGCGAAAAAATTGGTCTTCCTAGGAATTTAAATTGGTACACTGCAGGGCCTGTGTAGGCTGCCAGTGGATAGTTAAAAGGCTTTTCCAGGATTCCATTATGATGTTTTCAAAGGCAGACATGGTGGCATTACATCATCTACAGATCTTGGTGGACAGCTTAATTTTGCTCTGCACATTATCCCTATGGGTCACCCCTTTTCCAGGTCAATTTCAAAAGCTACTGGGGGACACAAAGAGAAACAACACAGGGCAAAGTTATCAGTTGAGACCAAGAAGGGACTGATCATTTGGTCTAATTTAATTGAGGGTTTTATAGGAGTATCAACTGGAAAGCTAAACTGGTGTCTAATCTAGAATTGGGCTTCTACACAGATGAGGCAGGAAGTGTACACTTTAGAGCAATATTAGGTAGTTAATGGGATGCCCAAAGATGGCGAAGTGAATGGTTCGAGTCTGGACTGGTGAAGAATGTGCCGTTTTTGAAGTTGTTTCCAATTTTATTAGCTTTGTTCTCTATGGCCTGATCTTATGTGATCACTCATTGGTATTTTGGTCAGGTAATATGGCTATAATGGTGTCAATAAATCAGCAACAAGCTAATTGCAGATTTGCTTTGAGATTGCTGCAATAAACTATGCTATATGCTTAAAGAATAATTTAGGAACTTTCAAAAGCTGCAGGGTCATCCCAGATTTTTTGCCTTTTTCTGGATCCTACATTCTTGCTGGTGGTAGAACTCTGTTTGCTTTACGCTTGCTAACCAGTGATAAAGTGATTGTGATCCCCCTCTCAACATGATGAAGTTGGTATGCACGTAATTGGAATATTTAACTTACCTGTAAGCCCCTTGTATAAGGTACACTAGAAGTATACCCAAGGCCTATAAGTTACATGCCACTAGTGTACTGACGCACCCCTTATGCCACCCACTACAGTGGCATTGCAAAGCTGACTGCAGTTCCACCATTTGTAGCCTGGCTGTTGCAGTTTTATACTGCCAATTTGACCTGTCAAAATAACCCTTTTTGACAAATCAAAACATTCCTTTAAATATTTTTAATTACTGCCCATAAGGCAGGATGCTTGGTTGGTATTTAAAAGTAGGAGATGTAAATGTTTAATGTTAAACATGTCCTTACAGTGAAACGGCCCCAAAAGCTATTTTCACTGTAGCAGGGTTGGCTGTTCCATAGAAAAGCATTGGGATTAAATATTAAATTTAACAATGTCTTTGGCTATGAAGCAGCTATCAAATTACATTTTTTGACTTTTTGAAATATTTATTACAAGACAAATTCACTGGAGAAGGTGGATGTGTGATAAATATTTTGGAAAAAGTACCTCTAGAAAGTTGCCTTTGCTCTGCTTAAAGTCTTTGGAGACCCATTTGCATTTATTCTTGCACTTCTGCCTGCCAGTAATTAGCATTTAAATAAGTGTGAATGGGTGTTAAATGTCTCCCAGGAGCAAACAATAGGCTGACCTGAATGGGCAGAGATGACGCCTCTGAACTTGACAGAATATGCAGGGTGGGGCTGTGAGCATCCTTTTTGACATTAAATTATGGCATCCTGCTTGAATGTCACATCCTGCTTGACAGGTCTGCTGGATATTTTCATATCTTTTCCCCAGGACAAACCTGGTTGGTGTATCCGATCCATGCCCCATCGCAGTCAGAGTCAAATTGCGCCCAGATCCTGTTCTACCTCGATCATCGACTATCATTGGCACTTTGTGCTTCCTTGCATTATTTCTACTTAAAACTTGAAAAATGTATATCTCTATTTCCCTTTAAAGGATTTGTGTCATTTTGGTGTCATTTTGTTTCTTACATATTAGTCTATTTTTGTAATTCCTTTCTGGATTTTTATTGTTTTGCATTTTGACTTTAATACAGTTTCAGTACAACATAAATACTTTACACTTTGCCTCTAAAATAACCCTGCCACTTCTGTACCATTGCTACCATGGGCTCAAGCTCAGGTTTATTTAGTGACTTTAGGGGTTCACCATGATGAGGAATGTGATTATTACTTGAGGTAAGTACTTACACCCATCAACCCAATCTTACAAATAACATCTTGTGTAAAGTTAAACATGTCCCTGGAATGTTGAACAATGCTGCTGATGCTCTGTCTCATTTCAAGATGTGGGATTTTCCATCTGAAGTCAGCAGAGGTGCCCAGCTTATTTCCAAAGCATCTATAGAATCTTGATAAACTGATGTTTCTAACCTTTCCATTGCCAGACTAGCCCCAAAGCCCTGAAGAGCCTATGAGAGGACATTCTATCAGTTTTTGGGTTTCATTTTGGGGGCTCAAGGGCTGACAATTTTTTCGTTGGAATTGCTAATGGCTTTGATGTTAAAACTAAAAGGGGAAAGTGAGCAGCATATGTCAGGCAGCATATTGCAGCTGTGGCATTCTTCGGAAAAGCAGCAGGCCACAGAGCTTAGTGGCTCCTTTCAGATCAAGCAATCCTTGAAGGTTGAGGCGTGAGTCTAAGAGGAAGGATATTAGAAGAACCAGGACCAGGTAGCAGCACTGCCTGAGGTATCCAACTCAGCTTTCAAGACCATCCTTTTCAAGCTGGTATTCTGTCTTGCATTTTACTGGTCATCAGGATTGGGAAAATAGTGGCTAGACTACAGTAGGACACACTTGGTGGCTTACATGTGGCGGATGTTAATTGGGCTTGGGATTCGTTGGTAATCTTATTCCCTTCATCAAAGAATGTCCAGCTCTGAAAAGGGGGCCTTGTAAATCGCAACCGGGCCCCACATTTCAGGTGTTCTTCAGTAAGTGCATTTGAACAATATTTGAGGATTTGCCCTCAATACATTTCTTGCTTACAGATGGGGTCCCAGTCTCACATTGCCAGTTCAACAGTGCCTTAGACAGGGTCTTGGTCAGGGCCCGGATTGACCCAGCAAACTTCAGTTCTCACTCACTCGGGATAGGGGCAGCCACTTCAGTAATTGAGTCCAGCATGGATATTGGAAAGATTAAAAGAACAGAGGTGGATGTCCTGTTACCTGATATGATTTGACTGTCAATTTTGTCAATGTTTATCAGATGGTGCTATGGTGTAACAATTTTGTCTTTCTTCCCCAACTTCTTTTCTTCACTGTAGGTGGCATGCAGGTCCTGGAGTTAGGCCACTACCAATGATTACAGAACTAGCGGTTTCGTAAAGCATGCCAGCGAGATTGGTTTTAAGATGCAATGGGTTAGCATCGGAGAAATGCAGATTGAGGAATTGAGACAGGTTTTGGAAAATGGGTTTATTCTGCCTTCCTTGATTCATATTGCATTCCGGTGGTAATGATTTGGCCTGCCCTGGCATGCAAGATATAATTGATCTCGTGATTGCTGAACTCTCCTAGTTTTTGGGAAGGTTTTTTAAGGATGTGGTACATCTATCCAATGAGGGAAATGAAATGTTCATGCATACTTTGTTCATGTTCTCTTTCCACTGGGTAAATGCAGTCTGCACCAGGGGACCAAGATTGGCCCAATTGTCCAGTCATAGCTCTCCAAAGGGTGGCAGGGTGGCCCAGTAGAGATCCCTCTGACATGGTTCTTTAGAGCCGCATCTGGATGAGTGGTGTTTCTAATGTTTAGGGGCTGAACAAATTAAGAATCTGCAGGAGGGGTACAATCTTAATTCAAGAACTAGGGATGGAGGATGATGGTCAGGCAGCCTATTGTCTAGCTGACTCTTTATGGAGATCAAAAATCATATGTATATATTTGCACTCACAAATTATTTTTGGTGTTATTCTAGTTTTTTTGTATGCTAATGATTTATGTTGTTTATGAATCCATTATTGCATAATATAAATTAAAGTTTATGTTAACAGACAAACAAGGCCTGAGATGTTTTCTGAAACCACAAACTTTCTTATCGTCTCAGGCTGAGTTCAATGGGTTGCTATAGACAATAGGATGTGGGAGCACACCGCTGACCTCTCAGACAAGGTTCGCCCCTGGCATTCTGGTAAATGCAGTCTCTTGTAGCTCGCTCCGATATTTTCGAGTGTTTCGCCAAGGTTGGCGCAGATAGTGCTGATCTCTAGACACGTGTTTCTGGTTTATTAACCGTCATCAGTAGAGAATACACTCTTGTATTTTGGGGTGTGCTGAGTAGGCTGCCAAACATTATATCAGGTCCGGTACCTCTCACTGGCGCGCAGGTGCTTCATCCATGAGCTCGTCAGCTCAATGACTCACGGGAGTACTTTAAATAGACAACAGGATGTGGGAGCACACCGCTGACCTCTCAGACAAGGTTCGCCCCTGGCATTCTGGTAAATGCAGTCTCTTGTAGCTCGCTCCGATATTTTCGAGTGTTTCGCCAAGGTTGGCGCAGATAGTGCTGATCTCTAGACACGTGTTTCTGGTTTATTAACCGTCATCAGTAGAGAATACAGTCTTGTATTTTGGGGTTTGCTGAGTAGGCTGCCAAACATTATATCAGGTCCGGTACCTCTCACTGGCGCGCAGGTGCTTCATCCACGAGCTCGTCAGCTCAATGACTCACGGAGTACTTTAAATAGACAACAGGATGTGGGAGCACACCGCTGACCTCTCAGACAAGGTTCGCCCCTGGCATTCTGGTAAATGCAGTCTCTTGTAGCTCGCTCCGATATTTTCGAGTGTTTCGCCAAGGTTGGCGCAGATAGTGCTGATCTCTAGACACGTGTTTCTGGTTTATGAACCGTCATCAGTAGAGAATACAGTCTTGTATTTTGGGGTTTGCTGAGTAGGCTGCCAAACATTATATCAGGTCCGGTACCTCTCACTGGCGCGCAGGTGCTTTATCCACGAGCTCGTCAGCTCAATGACTCACGGGAGTACTTTAAATAGACAACAGGATGTGGGAGCACACCGCTGACCTCTCAGACAAGGTTCGCCCCTGGCGTTCTGGTAAATGCAGTCTCTTGTAGCTCGCTCCGATATTTTCGAGTGTTTCGCCAAGGTTGGCGCAGATAGTGCTGATCTCTAGACACGTGTTTCTGGTTTATTAACCGTCATCAGTAGAGAATACAGTCTTGTATTTTGGGGTTTGCTGAGTAGGCTGCCAAACATTATATCAGGTCAGGTACCTCTCACTGGCGCGCAGGTGCTTCATCCACGAGCTCGTCAGCTCAATGACTCACGGGAGTACTTTAAATAGACAACAGGATGTGGGAGTACACCGCTGACCTCTCAGACAAGGTTCGCCTCTGGCATTCTGGTAAATGCAGTCTCTTGTAGCTCGCTCCGATATTTTCGAGTGTTTCGCCAAGGTTGGCGCAGATAGTGCTGATCTCTAGACACGTGTTTCTGGTTTATTAACCGTCATCAGTAGAGAATACAGTCTTGTATTTTGGGGTTTGCTGAGTAGGCTGCCAAACATTATATCAGGTCCGGTACCTCTAACTGGCGCGCAGGTGCTTCATCCACGAGCTCGTCAGCTCAATGACTCACGGGAGTACTTTAAATAGACAACAGGATGTGGGAGCACACCGCTGACCTCTCAGACAAGGTTCGCCCCTGGCATTCTGGTAAATGCAGTCTCTTGTAGCTCGCTCCGATATTTTCGAGTGTTTCGCCAAGGTTGGCGCAGATAGTGCTGATCTCTAGACACGTGTTTCTGGTTTATTAACCGTCATCAGTAGAGAATACAGTCTTGTATTTTGGGGTTTGCTGAGTAGGCTGCCAAACATTATATCAGGTCCGGTACCTCGAACTGGCGCGCAGGTGCTTCATCCACGAGCTCGTCAGCTCAATGACTCACGGGAGTACTTTAAATAGACAACAGGATGTGGGAGCACACCGCTGACCTCTCAGACAAGGTTCGCCCCTGGCATTCTGGTAAATGCAGTCTCTTGTAGCTCGCTCCGATATTTTCGAGTGTTTCGCCAAGGTTGGCGCAGATAGTGCTGATCTCTAGACACGGACCTGATATAATGTTTGGCAGCCTACTCAGTAAACCCCAAAATACAAGACTGTATTCTCTACTGATGCCGGTTAATAAACCAGAAACACGTGTCTAGATATCAGCACTATCTGCGCCAACCTTGGCGAAACACTCGAAAATATCGGAGCGAGCTACAAGAGATTGCATTTCCCAGAATGCCAGAGGCGAACCTTGCCTGAGAGGTCAGCGGTGTGCTCCCACATCCTGTTGTCTATTTAAAGTACTCCTGTGAGTCATTGAGCTGACGAGCTCGTGGATGAAGCACCTGCGCGCCAGTGAGAGGTACCGGACCTGATATAATGTTTGGCGGCCTACTCAGTAAACCCCAAAATACAAGACTGTATTCTCTACTGATGACGGTTAATAAACCAGAAACACGTGTCTAGATATCAGCACTATCTGCGCCAACCTTGGCGAAACACTCGAAAATATCGGAGCGAGCTACAAGAGACTGCATTTCCCAAAATGCCAGGGGCGAACCTTGCCTGAGAGGTCAGCGGTGTGCTCCCACATCCTGTTGTCTATTCAATGGGTTGCTATTTGTTTTAGGTCACCCTAAGTTCTCGGTGGGTCCCCCCTTATAAGAATTCATTTGGACTGAGCATTTGTAACCTCTCTTTGTTCTTGTCCACATTTACATAGAATGGGCAGTAATGTGCTGGTTCTTTAGCCGTAGAGCAGTGGCACAGCATTAAGGGAAGTAACAAAACTAGCAACTGGATGTTCCATTGGAGCCCCCATAACCCTTGCCATATGCATGATGTACATTTTATTTACAGAAGGGCCTTGAAGTTGTGCTGTATATGCTGGTGGAAACAATGTTCTGAGCTGTTGTATATGGTGTATTAGCATAGGCATTACAGCAGTAGGTCAGGGTTGTCCAATATAGGTTAAGGTTTCAAGATAAACATCAGTTTGGTACTGAGTTAGATGTCGATTTCTTGTATAGAAATTGAGCATTTGTAGATATTCTGAAAATGTGAAAACATTTCAACCTTTCTAGGTCATTGTATGTCACAATAATAAGAACAGAAATATGGTCCTTCACAAATATTGTATCCAAAATATCCACTACCTCAATAATGAGAACATAAGTATGTATGGGTAACTACAGATTTACTGTTCTTAATTTCACATTTACGTAACTTGAACGATATATCATCAAGATCCATATATGCAGAGTTAATAGTACTAAATCTATAGTCATCTATAAATACTTAACTTTACAATATTGTGATAGTTAATCTTCTGGATACACTATGTTTTTTTTATTGCAAGCTGGTGGTTCATGCTTATTTGGTAATAGGTAATAGGCTTTAAACATGCTTAACATGAGCGCCAAGCCTTGTAATAAAATTTTGATTTTTCTTCCTAGCTAGAATAGTGAAAGAAAGTTCTGATTTTATTAAAGGCACAGAGGTGAATATTATCCCTCCACTGTGCATATCTTGTCAGATGTTTTGTTTGCCTCCCATTCAATTTTCTATACCACAAGTGTTCTTGATTCTTTCTTTCAGCTTCAATAGCAACCCCTTATGATATTTCTTAAGTCTTCATTGAAGCCTGCAAAGATGATTGAAGTAGCTTTAGCTAATCAGTAGTTTTAGCTTTACTGCTCATTTTATTAAAGAAGGTTTGAATAGTATGAGGAGGTAAATAAGGGAAGTGAACATTTTTGTGTAGCAGATGATATAACAAAATGTAGAAGCTAAAAAGGCAGGTGATACTAAACTAAGGTCCACACTTCTGCAAACTGCCTCTCTCAAATATGATGACTTAGGAAGTTTAATAACACAATAAATTGTCCCACCCGACCTGTATTACTTCTTATGGGGCCAAAAATGAATGAAATGAAAAGAGCATTTATATAGCGCATGGCTACCCGAGGGCATCCCAGCGCTGATAGCGGCAGGCAACAGAGCCATCAACTAGGGGAAGAGCCATGTTTTTAACGACTTTCGAAAGGCAAGATGGTTGGGTTCCTTACGCAAGTAGAGAGGGAGGGAATTCCAGTATTTGGCGGCATTGTATGAGAACCGTCGTCCCCCACTTCTGGTTTTCCGAATCCTAGGAACTACAACAAGATGAAGATCGTCTGAGCGGAGGTTTCTGTTTGCACGGTAGGGCCGGACAATAGAATGATTAATAGGGGGGGCCCTTTCCGGCTAGCGACTTGTGTACAATGCACATAGCCTTGAAATGAACTCTCTCTCTAATAGGTAGCCAGTGGAGAGATTTCAGTGCAGATTTGGCCGATTGGCACCTCAGGATATCCAGAAGGATTCTGGCTGCCCAATTTTGGACTGTCTGAAGTTTTGTGAGGGTAGTGACTGGGGCCCCAAGGTAAAGGGCATTCCCGTAGTCCAGGCGGGATAAAATGAGTGCCTGAACCAAGATCTTCCTTGCCTGGAAGGGGAGGAGTGGGAGTACTTTGCGGAGCATCTTTAGGATGCCATGACATGAGGCTGCCACATTACGAGCCTGAGCCTTAAAGGTTAGATCACGATCCAGCCATACACCCAGGCTTTTTATTTGACTCTTGGGGGCAGGAGCAGGGCCCAGGTCGGCTGGCCACATAAGATTAGGATCAAATAGAGATGGATTCCCCAAAATCATGATCTCCGTTTTTTCTCCATTCAATTTCAGAAAGGAGGCATTCATCCATTTGGCTACCTCTTTCAAGCAGGGGGAGAGGCTAGAGGAGGAATTCTCTACCTGGTTGAGTCCCACCACCAGTTGCGTATCGTCTGCATACGTCACTATGTGTACCCCGAAAGACATTACGATTTCCGCTAAAGGGCTTAAATAAATGTTAAATAAGGTGGTACTCTGGGAAGACCCCTGAGGCACTCCGCAGCGGAGAGGCAACTGTTTTGAGGTCACATCGGCTTCGAAAACCTGGAAGAGTCTATCCTCCAGTAAGGACTGCAGCCATGTCAGTGTGACCCCGGTCACCCCCAGTCTTGTGAGTCTGTGGGCCAAGATTTGATGGTTGACCGTGTCGAAGGCGGCACTGAGGTCTAAAAGGATGATGACTGTAGTACCTCCAGCATCCAAGATTTGTCTAGGTTCTTCGACAACAGATAGTAGGGCCGTTTCAGTATCTTGACAAGGTCGGAAGCCAGTCTGTGACAGATGGAGGAGATTGTGGGACTCTAGGAAGGCAGACAGCACGGAGATAACATATTTTTCAGCTATTTTACTGATCCCTGGGAGAAGAGAGATGGGGCGATAGTTTCCCAGGGAGTCCGGGTCAAGGTTAGGCTTTTTTAAAAGTGCCTTCACCATTGCTTTCTTCCAAGGAGGGGGGACCACTCCGGTGGCGAGTGAGGCACTGATCAGTTCCAATATAGTGGGGGCGATAGTTGTGGCAGCTTGTTTCAGTATGTGGAGAGGTGCTGGGTCTCTGGGCAAGCCACTCTTTACTTTTGAAGAGATGCTTTCAAGCGCCTCAAGGTTCATCAGAGGAAATGCCTCCAGAGAAGAATGTGAACTGTGAGGGCTGGAGTCCCATGTTTGGCTATCCATCAGTGAAAAAGACATGTAGATGTCTTTTATTTTAAGGTGGAAAAAGTCTGCCAGTTTATCAAAGCGTGAGCCTGAGATATCCGAGGTCACAGGGGGCGGGGGGACTTGAGCAAGGTTTTTGCTATGCGAAAAATCACACGTGGTGAGTTCGCAGCCGTGCATATTTTTTCTTCGTAATATGCTGATTGGGCAACTTTAATTTCTTTCGTATACAATTTGATGGCTTCCCTGTATTCTGATTTCTTATAAGGGGAGAAATCCTTCCTCCAGGTTCTTTCAAGCTTTTTACATGTTTGCTTCAATGCCCGGAGCTTTGGAGAGTACCAGGCCCTTCTATTGTTTCCAGTTTTTAGCTGGGTAGATTTTATAGGGAGGACTAGGTCTAAGGAACCTTCTATCCATCTATTGAAATTTTCGTTGGCGGTTATTACATCGGGATCAGGATCTGGCTTAGTTTTTTCTAGTTCAGAGATCCATAGGTCTATCGGAAGTTTGGACCAGAGACGGGACTTTATTATAACCGGTTAGATAAGCGGCGGGGCAAGGTTGGGGGACCAGGTGAAAGGAATGAGAAGATGATCAGACCATGGTACTGAGAAGGGCATCCCTCCTACTAGGTCATCCAGATTGGAAAAGATGGGATCTAGTAGGTGACCTTTCGAGTGTATTGGAAGAGCTACTTTTTGAAGGAATTGATAACCTTCAAGGTCATTTATTAACTCTGCTATGGGCTGCTGCGGCGGGTTGTCAAAATGAAGGTTAAAATCTCCCAGTAGTGTAAAGTTAGCGGGAGTACTGGCCAGGTTAGCAGCTATATTGAGTATAGCTTTACAGAATTGGCCCACGGACCCAGGGGGCCGATAATTGATATTCCCGACAGGGTGAGCGTGGGAGAGAACCCAATGGCGAATGCGAGGTTTTCACAGTCTGGTAAGGGGCTTCCGGCAGTATGACAGATCAAGTGATTTTTAAAAATGATGGCATTCCCACCGCCCCTACCGGAGGTCCGATCTAGCCTCTGGATATTATAGCTCTCTAAGTTGGCCGAATGATGAACAAATCTATAAGATTAAATTATTGTTTCCTTGTATCAATTACATATTATTTCTTTTGTGATTTTTGACAATATCACTTATTGTAAATGTTTGTAATTTCTTTTCATATTGAACTTTACTTACTAGAAAAGATATAAAAATGAATTGAACAAATATATACAATGCTGTGCAATTATATACAATGCTGTACAATGTAATACAATGAATAATACAAATTTAATTTGGTGTATATACAGAGTATCTTCTACTCAATCTTTGTGTCACAAGGAACTGATCCCAAGTGTGTACTTCTTTTAATAACCACATGTTTTAACAATATTTGACCCACCCACACACAGACAACACTCATTGCTCATACTCACAACCATTCATTCCCTCATTTCAGCCATTTATTTCTTATTCCAACCATTAGGTTTAGTCATCTAATGCAACAGGGAATTGACTATTTTTTCTGCTGTTGTAATGTTGTCAGTCGTAATCTGGTATAGTCCGGTGTACGATAGTTTCAGTGGATAGTGTGTAGAAAAGTGTAATGCCAACTGTGATGTTGCGATGATTAAACTGTGAAATCCACTTTAGATGTTTACTAATCTGTCCCACTGACAGCTCCCTTGGCACTAGTTTTTAAGGGAAAATAAATTTATGAGGCTATAACAATACTTGCACACCACTTCCTACAAGTAGTGCTTAATTTGTAACAAGTGGAGGGGTTCAATCTTGGTTTGGGAGATACAATATCATGCCACGCCACCTTAAATGGCACAATACATTGCACTGGGCATAATGATGCCCAAAGATTGTGTGATGTCACTCCTGTGATAGGTTTATAGGTTATGATGAGTGTGATATCAGCTGTTGCCCTAATTATTTCAGTGAAATGTGGTTGATTTAATCGACCTCAGAAGAACTGTCAAGTTTTCCGATTCCATGTGAGAGTAGCTCTGCCAGTCCTGGTTTTCCTTTGAGTTTTGTTACTAGTGTGTAGGAGTGGGTGGAATGTCTCATTCCGCCTGGGGAATTGGTGGAATTTTGATCACTCCGGCTCACTCTTTAACATGGAGTTATAGCCAAATTCCGCCAATCGCCACATGGTGGAATTTTTCACCCACAAACCTTCTGAAAATGAGAGCTGGAGAACGCAAGCCAAATTTGGCGTCCCCTATCTCGATTTTCTAAAGCAGTTGCGAGCGGTTGCAGTCAGAGGACTGCCGCTCAAGTAGATTTGAGGCCGCTTGAAAAGATTTTCTTCTTGAGCAACAGCAAAATCAACCCGAATGGCCACTGCAATGCATGGAGCCGTCTGGGCTAATTTTACAGCACTGCTCGCACTACCAGTGCTAAATTGCAGTGCGAGCAGCATATTTTTTACCCGTTGGCGGAAATCTGTGCAATCTTGCTGAGTTTTTGTGTAACTTCGTGGGATTCCGCAGAGTGCAATTCTGGAAGTTCTGCTCACCCCTACTTGTGAGTTCTGTTTATCGCACTATAAATTCAGGTGTAAAGTAGAAAAATACAATGGAAAAAAACTGTTCTGGAAGAGTTACTCATGCATTGAATTGGAAAATAGAATGCATGGCTAAATCAACAGATCTGGACATGCCCCATTTCAGTTGTGAGTCAGTCAACAATGGCTGTTTGTGTTCGCATTCTGCTATTCAAATTCGTGCCTTTACAATGAAAAGAACACGGATACAAAAATCAGAATGAAAAGTGATTGACTGGCTGGGGAACCGACATACACAAGAGAAGAAGACTAAAAACCCCTGGATTTAGCTATGCAGAGATCCCAAACCTGTGATTAAGGTTACCAGATAATGTACCCATCGATTCGTATAGCAACCTAGTGCAAATTAATTTCAGTTGGTCCAATTGAACTAACAATTCTGAAAGCACTGATTTTTTAAGTGAAAAGGCCAAGTACAGTTTGATTTTTCATTTTTTTCCATTGTGCGAAACCTGCTGCATACGCAGCTGCCAAGCCCACCCACCCACGCCGAACACATTTTGTCCTTAGCCCTGAATTAGCGAAATCAGTTATTCTAAGCCCTGACCCCTCTCGCGCCGCACATGCTACCGCCTCATTTGAAGCATGTAAAGACCGGCGCGTGCATGCGGGCGTGACATTTTACTATACTTAGCCCCAGATTACAGGGGCCTGCAGACAGCGCCCGGGCCCGCGCTCGCGCTCCCCACATCTGGTTTCCATGTCCACCCTCGCGAGGGAGGCTCGGGTGACAGCATGGCACTGCCCTGGCTGCAGACTGACTAATGAGGCTGCGTCTGGATTCCATTAGCGGCGGAGTCTCCTGCAGATGAGGCTTCTGTCCTTATCAGGACAGGCCCGGGCAGGAGAAAAATCACTGCTGACAGCTCCAGGTACCCCGGCAGTCCAACGGCGGCGGCTAATTCAATTAAGCAAATTGGGTTAACCAAAAAAGATCGCCTTTCGTACGCCGAAAAACACAGTTCCAATTAGATCAATTTTGAAATACATGGGATAATTAGTGAGATATTTAAGCGCGCGCGTGCAAAAAGCAGGACCTGCAAGAACTTGGATGTTTTGCTAGTTTTGGTATAGATTAGACTTGTCAATCAGTGTCCGCTCCTGTAGGCTTGCTTGGAGAATACAACGGGAGAACAGTAACATTCCCTAGCCTAGGCTAGGCCTACCTAAAGACTTTTATCACTGGATTTCACCCTGAACCAGACAAAGGCAAATCACCAGGTAAATAATGCTTACTAAGAAGTAAGGGGCATATTAGCAAGACCCACGTTAAAATTATCGCCGTTTTAGCGGCAGTTTGCTAAAACGGTGATAATGGACTTGCTAATATGCGTTATAGAATTCCAATAGAAGCCCAGGTTAGATGTCCTGCACATCTAACCTGGGCTTCTATTGGAATTCTATGACGCATATTAGCAAGCCCATTATCGCCGTTTTAGCGGCAGTTTCCTGCCGCTAAAACGGCGATAATTTTAACGTGGTTCTTGCTAATATGCCCCTAAATTTTACAGCAAAAAAACCCCACAAAAAACAAAGGTGCAGAAATATTTCCTACAATAACAACTTTGCTGGAGTTTTACACAAGAAGATCTATCGTTTTTACACTTTCCACCCCTACTGTGGCTAATGTTCAAACATGTTGTAAAACCTCTTTTAAATGTGATCTGGAAAACAATTCATCCAGCGCATCTGTTTTGATTATTTCGTTTATGAAATAAATCAGTTTTCATATGTTATAGTGTCCTGTGCAGAAAATGTTGAGAATGAAGGCAGGGAAATAGTTTGGGTATCACACTCATATAATATTTCAAATAAATACCCTTGAGTCTAATTATTTTTCAGAAACAGTTTTAAATCTTGATGAAGAATTCATTATTTATTTCTGATCCTTCATTTGCATTGCATCCTTTAAGTATCAGGATTTTTATTTTAAAATCCTTAGTTATCCATGGATTATGATGTGTTTATGTTACAAACCACTATACATTTCAAGCCAAATATCTTCATCGATGGCGGGGGTGGTGGGGTCATGGTTAGTTGTGGTAACAATGTCACAAAGTTGTTCTTGCTCTCTTGGCTTTTATTGTCTCATTTCCAAATGTGTGTGCAATATTAAACAAACAAAATAAGTTGACCAAACATGCATTTGGAATAGAGACTCCAAATGATTAGGCTCACACCCGGAGATTTCTTTAACCCCAACAGGAAACTATGACCTTTTCAGAGACAAGGAAAACTGGCAGGTGTCTCAAATCCCACCAACTGAGTTATGCTTTTGTGGAGTGGGTTATTCAAAGATAGACCAACACTTAAGTGAATCTTTAGTCTGCAGGTGAGATAAAGGAACCCTGCCCGAACCCCGATGCCAGCAGGCACATAAATATTGTTTTAATACAAGCTGATATTCAAAATTTGCTATTTTTCTGAAATTAATATGAGTAAGAATAATCAGCAGTAATAACTTATCAAATACATGGTAAACAAGGAATGCTGGCAACACCTCGATTATACTTAGTCACACATTCTGCACCAATTAGTCAATTTCCCTAGGTCCTTTATATTTAGCTGATTTACTCTGTAGTTATATGTAAAAGAATATTAGAATATTTTTCCTGAGCCATGTGTAGCACCTTACATAACTTTATGCCACTAGGCCTGAAATTGGAATCCTGTATTTCATCATCCCTCCAGCAACTGCCCGACCCCAGTTACATGTATTTTAGTCTATGGAGCGGGAAACAACCTTTAGAACGCATGCATTACATCGCATGCCATTAGATCGCGGTTTTTACAACGAAAGTCGTTACAACGACTTGCACTGGAGGGCGCTATAGGACAAGGAGTAGTTTAAATTACTATCCAACACCTTCCCTACTGTACGTAGGCTGGAGTTGGAATAGTAAATTAAACTACTCCTAAGTCCAGCGCCCTCCAACGCAAGTCGTTGCAACGACTTGCGTTGTTAAAACCGCGATCTAATGGCATGCGATGTAATGCATGCGTGGTATCGTCATACATCCCTATGGAGCATGGAAGGTCCTGTATCTGCTGTCCTGAATAGCGAACAAAACATCCTTTCAATTTGAGGAAACAGACAGAAGAAGACAGAAGCTGTTGAGTTGTTTCTTTTGGTTTCCCCAGCAAGGAAATAACACAAGGTCATTCTTGCTACAACAAGGTCTGTGTTCAATATAACAATGTCCTAACCCTGAAAAACTATGCCAAACACATCAATTTTCCAACTGAGCTAAATTAGGACTAGAAGTCCCAGAATGCACTGCAGTTGTAAATTAAAGGCTAGGGTACAAAATATTGTGTTTTAAAATATAAAGTCATATGATTACTGTATTAGGAGTCAGTGACATTTATGTTTTGCTCTCAGAGTTTTGGTTTTGAAAAGTTTAGAGTGCAGTTGTCATCTTTCAAAAACGTCACCTACTGGGTGAATATTCTCAGACTTTTTTTGCGCCCGTTTTCTCTAAATACATGTGTGTTTTATTGGAATTTCCCCCCAAAACCCACTTTCGCAGGATTCCCTCTCAGTCAAAATTGTCATCTCAATATTTGTCAAATTTTCAACGATTGTGAAGTTTTGAAAACAAGGTTTTGCATACCTATTTGTTAGGATTAACCACCAAGCTGGACAGAGAGATGCCACTAAAAGCAAATGTTATGTGAGTGCTTTCTTAGATAAAAACTTCTAGTCAAACAGTTGTTAAAGGTCATTGCCACGGAAAACAAAGTACATCTCTGGAAAGGGAAACAAAAACCTTTTGCTTGGGGCTGTGCTACTTCTGCATGTATGGGCATCTATGTATATGCGGTATATACAGGTCCATGTGTTAGTGTCTCATCTTGTCCAAGTCTTTTTTATTTAGTCTTTTGTACATATAGTTTTGAATTTATAAAAGTAAAAACAGATCTACAAGTACCAAAATGCAAAAACAAAATACTCCTCTGTATACCAACTCATGCATTGACCAGGGATATATTAGAAACCTGTTTGGGTCAAGTCTCAGTGAGATACATAGTTACATAGTTGTCATAAAGAGCCTAGCAACCAGCAAAGCAGTATGCAGGCCGACATGCCCTTAGTTGTCCAACCAGGGAATAATAGACTTCTGACCTTACCTCCAGTGCCCCTTAGGTTCTGACTCAGACTTTTAAAAATTAATTTACTCTTTGACTTCATCCCTTCATTTGTAGAATTGCTTGAGTCTTCAATTTCCATTTCTCAGCGCTCTCAGTTTTTCCAGATTCAGATATGAGTGGCTCCGTCTACCCAAATTTTGCCTTTGCATTATAGTACTTCTATTCCTAAATTGAAAATGGATTAAACCAGGCTCAAAAGAAAGTACCTCAAAAGGATATGCTTCTTACACATGAACCTTTGGAAACTTGAGATCTCCCCATTCCATGATTTTTTTTTCCAATACTACCAGCAAGACAGGATTTTTTTCCAATGCTACCAGCAAGACAAGATCGGTGACAATACTAAATTTAAGGGAGGAATTAATATGGTCATCATTCCAAATATTTTAAAGGAAAAAACAAACTAGAGTGCTTCATTTCTGTCTTGTGATACAATAAAATAAAGTTATTTTCAAACAAATATTCTAATACTTATTGGGTTGCTTAAAATGCTTTCAGTAGCTGATCCATAAGTAACAAAAAGCTTGAGGGCATTTGGTACATCTCCAGATAAAAACACACAAACAAAGAGAGTCCTTGAATTGATCGTAGCCGCTTGCATTGTTCTGATTACCTAGTCCTTCCATTGACTTTTGCTCTCTTTGCCACTACGGAATAGGACCAACAATATGCAAATCAATGGTGACTTCAAATCAAAAGAGGCAGTCCAGCTGCTCAGGAGCCATCTGAATGGGAATACAAGCAATCCTAGACCATTTCAGCCTTATTTGTGGTTCAAATTTGAGGTGCCTAGCAGTTCACATGGACGGTCCTTTTAGGGGGCGATGCAGAAGACAATTTTCATACGGTTAATGCTTATCTCTAGTGGGCCAGAGAGCAAGAAAAGATGGGCTGGAATTCAGCCCAGAGTAATTACTGGTGACTGAGATAGATCCATGCATTCCATTGTTCACTTTCTTTTCTTCTCACTGTGGGACACTTTTGGCCAGTTATGGCTTTTTAGTTTACAGCAGTGAAATGCACTTATAATATGCTAAATACATGTTAAAAAAACACTAGATGCCGAAGTCCTGTCTGGAGGGGGTCACTTGACAGGTGGGCATGTGGCATCTATGGGACATCGGATTATGAGAAAGTGACAGAGATCTAGCAACCTTTCCTAATGCTATAGGTCAAGTGTCTTTTCATTTGGAAATTATCCTAATTATCCTAATGCTATCTTTGTTTTTAATTCTATCATCATATTTCCTTGTTTAACATTGAAGTTAGTAGGAGAGAACCCAGAATTTTAAAAACACCAAAGTGTCTTAGATGGTCCTGAAAAACATGCAATCAACATTTGGGATTTTCAAGCTATAAAGCTTGCTTCATAGCCTGTTCAATTGCTGAGAAAATATAGCTTTTTCATGGGAAAAGTGATAAGTTACTCACTAAGCTAAACTCTAGGTGCTTGGCCTTTCATAGTAAGTTGGCCTCCAAAGTCTGATTGACGCACCTGTTGGACAGGAATGAGCAGTCAAGTCCTAGCTCGAGAAGATGTAAGGCTTAGCACACTACAACTCAAATATTTTTGCAATTATTTTATTTATTTTGCTTTCTTTGCAAAGCATTGACTGGTTAATAATAGCACATAGACTAACATGGAAAACTATATTAAGTGTTGACTAATCCATCCTTAATTAGTAATTTGATAAAACCCCACTAAAGAAAATAAGAGCGACTAGGTCTATTCCTGTTCTCAAAAGTTTTACTTTTCTGCTACATAATCCTCCTACATTCTTTCTTACAACATGTAGGGGGAGACAAAATCTGAAAGGGAAAATCTGGGCCACCTCAACACCTCCTCATGGAACTTGTCGAGAGGCAACCAATCTCTCCCCGCCTGATGTCCTCCCTGGGGTCACCGAGGTAACAACACTAGATCAGATCAGTTTCACAGCAAAGAAACACCATTTGTGTACATATTATCTAACACCTTTTTGGTAACTTTGTGCATTGGCTGATCACTGCAGTTCACCCCTAACAATCTGAGGGTGACATATCTATTGTTTTTGAGATTCTTAAGTACTTATACACTGTGTCCCCCTCCCTCTGCTCTGTATCCTAAATTGCCCATGTTGGTGTTAAAAATGTCTCCAGTGAACAGCACAATTTTTAATAATCTGCACTGAGTGACATAGATTTAAAAACATGTATTCACTATCTTTTTAGTGACTCAAGTAATAATTCAACTATATTCAGCATATTTACTATAAACAAAGTCTAAAGCTATCTTCGGGATAACAAAAAATATATTAAAATAGCTTGTCGATGACACTCAACTCACTCTGAAAACATATAGAATTCGAATAACACTTGAATGTGTGGATCTTCCACTGGAGCATTATTAAAAGGAGGAACTAGTCAATGATCATGTAACATGTTGTGTATAGAAAACTAGAAGTCCACGTGCTTTTCACATTTCAAACCATGGTATGCTCACTAAACGGAGTAAAATCCACTCAGAGCCCAAATAAATTTCTTTGCAGGGTGTTTGTATCATTGCTTGAACAATTAGCTTATCAATATAAGGTTATTACCCTAGGTGGTGTGACATCTAGAACTCAACTATATTAAAGTTTGGTTGGTCAACTCATGGTTGATTCTTTATCCCGCTCCCTCCCTTCAAATGAGAAATAAGGTAGCACAATGGAGAAAGCGATTATCTATCAGCACTTACCCAATGCAGTTTTTGTTTCTGGCACCATCAAATTTTGTCATGAAATACAGAGTCAATAAATGTGGCAAAGCGATGGATTCCAAAAGCCAAAGGTTCAAGTGCAGAGCTGTCTATTAATAACCTGGTACAACTTACCATAAAACAGTACAGCTTCCACTCATGTCTGTTTCTTGTACACAGTTTATATCAACTTTGCTTCTGAAATAATGGAGACTAGGAGTGATCTGATGTAAGGGATTCCCTCTAGTGTGTTAGGTGTTCTACCAAAATATCTCAGTTTTATGTATCAACCTCAACAATATTGACTACCAATATATCATTGAGGTAAGTAAATCCATACTCTGCAATGCATGCTTACCTTGATTATATGTAGGGGTGTGTGAAATTGTTGTAATATGCATTTGCATAATTGAGCAAACTTTTGGGAAAAATTATGCGAAAATATGTGTTAGTATGAGAAATGCAAAACCAGATTTTGGCAGTATATTTAAGTATGAGAGTTGTCCAATTTTGAATGCAAAGACCCATTACACCCTGAAAAACAAGCACTGCCAACAGAAGCCTTTCATGTTTTGGTCATTCACAATGTTCCTGTGTGCTCATGCTAAATGTTTGCCACAAATGGCGTATTAGCATAGTTTTTAGAATTTTGTTTAACAGGTATAATTTGCAAATACCAAAATTGTATGAGATTACAGCAGCGTAATGAACATTGCACTCCTGACCGATGCTGGTGAAGTTGGCAAAGGAGAAATTGCAGATGGTGGCAGCTGGAGATACTTATGCAGTGCATGGTCGGTCGGCAGTTATCAGCCAATGCAGAGCAAGTCCAGGGGTTTCAGAGCCACTCAAATGGGAGTCAGGGAGAAGACATGCTGCTCAGCAGGAAAAATTGAAAGTCCAGGGCCCTTGAAAGTCGGCCATGCTGAAGTGGAAACGCACAAAAAAGTGCTGGAGAAAGACAAGGAGATTAAGGAAGCCACCATGGATGCTCCATAGCTAGCTGACCTCGAGGCTCAAACATTGTTTTTTTGTGAAAGTCACTTTGGGATTCAAAAGCAGGAGCAAAACAGGATACAAATTATGGGAGGCTTATGCTAGTGAGTGCAGTCAGAACAAACACAATGTTCCAACTATCAACGATTCACAGAAGGGCAATGGTAGGCGATAACAATGGATCTACTGTTACTAATACTGCGTGTTTGACCGATGCATGCAGCATTGCATATTCAATATCTGATAGTAATAAAGTGAAAGTGACAATACAGGGAGATATAAACACGAGGAGAGGGCTCATGGATGGAGGAGAAGCAGGAGGTTAGCATTGACAGTAGAGCAACATGTTTAACAAACAAACTGATTTTGGTGTTGCCAGAAGTTGCAATCATAAAACATTAAACCTTGATATTATGAGTACAAGCGACAAACAAGAAAAGTGAGAGATTAATGAGTTTCAGGAACATCTAGAACCTGACAATTTAGTTCCCCCTGGAGTCCGTCCTAAGACATTAAATAATGCCAAGAAAACTAAAGGCACTGAACATTGGTATGTTAAAAAATCAACCCACTCCCCTAAGGGTGGAGTGAGTAATCCAATAAGATATGCAGCATCTAGCTTGAATAAAACTACAAAAAGAAGATTACTCAGGGGACAAATAAGTGGGGTGCAGATTTCCTACTGGAAGCACATAATCAGTGTAACATGTGAGCGACACCTTACAGACTGTGCTAAATACAATCAAGAAGCCAGCAGTAAGTCTGCACAACTCTGTCCAAGAAGAGGGTGAAGATAAAGTGGGCTAATTAGTAGTCAATCAAGTGAGGATAAAGACAGATAACCTTCTCTGAGGGAGATTTATAAACTTATCTTGACACACAGCGCTGAGACTCAAACTCCTTATGCTGAATTTAAATCTGATAACCTAAAGACACAAGTGTCTGAACAAGCATTAGCAGACCCAATCAATAATGCAATGACCAGTATCAACAAACTTAGAACAGCTAAAACTGAGGAGAAAGACCACAGAACTTTGTGAGCGGCTAGGAGATCAATCAAAGCAAATATACAATATGTGGGTAAAGGTTGAAAACCTGGAAAACAGACAATGGCATAATCATTTACAGATCCTAGGTGTGAAAAAAGATCAGGAAGGGCCTGATGTATGCAAATTTGTTGTTAGTCTATTTCAGAAAGCGTTTCCAGACCTTGATGACTGATACTTCGACCCACAGGTCCAAGGGGCACACCACTTCCTATTTGAAAAAACTAAATCCAAGTCCTTACCCATGCCCTATTTTGTTATATATTAGTAAATTTTTACTGAGCCTGGCAATATATACAAAAGTATAAAAGCTTACCCAACCTCTCTGTCAGTGTGGGAGAGATAGCATTTTTTTGTCCAATCTGACTGTTGCAAATCTACTATTGAGCACAGGTGAAAACTGCATACTTTGATTTTACATCTCCAGGATTACAGGGACAAGTTTTCATTCAAGAGTCTGCTAGTCTCAAAATCATCAGGTATAGTCGCACCTTTTTTAGAAACACAGAGGCTGAAGAGAGAGAAATGATAAAACCATGGGCCGAATTTACAAAGAAACCTGGTCCTACTAAAAACGGAAAAATCAGCAATCATGAACAAATGGTATTTTTAAATACTTGGGACTGGAGTGATAGTTGAACATGCTAGAATGTAATTGTATATAAATTAATTTCTGGGATCGCTTTGAAGAACACGTATTCATAGAAGAGTATATGGACACCATGGGACGGGAGGTAACCATAATGCCATGCTACTTCGATCAAAAACAGTGGGTTGATTTTCTCAGGGGAGGGGGACAAAGCACAATGGGTGTAGTTATTGATAACAGAGATGTCTCACTGGAGGGCTTTAAAGAAATATGAACTATACCTTAACAAATATATTCTAGTCAAGCATTTAAAAGAATGGCAAACTGGGTCAGTTTTCACTATAGTAGGACTAGTGATTGGATTTTACCTAACAGAATTTGTTAAGACCCCTTTCAAAGGGAGAAAATGAGTTTGTTTGTTGGCGTGTATATGGCATTAATAACACATACACAGGACATATGGTAAAGGCATTTTTGATGAGTTATAACCTAAATCTTGTTTGTCTTACTGAATCACACATAGCATACAAGAATAGGAGTTTATTGAAAAATACAGGGTGTCATTTGATAATTAGCACTACAAAGCACACTGCAATCCATGGTGTTGCAAAATAGGGGTGAAAAGAATAGCTGCATTAAAATACAGAAAGTAATATTTGATAGTAGGGAGAAGGTGGGCACTTACACATTTCTTATATAAATCAAAGGTAATTATAATTTGTGCTATTTATGGACCCAATAGGAATGACCCTGAATTATTTGATCACCTAGCTATGGAACTTGTGGATTAGGCAAGTGAATTGTTCTTTATGGGGGATTTCAATTGTGTGATGGATTATCATGAGGACACCACCACCCTGCACACTACAGGTAGAATGACTAAAGTACGGAAATCTTTAAACAGAGTAAATCAAATGTATGGACTTGGGGAAGAACCAGGATTTATTTTTTATTCACCTGTTCATAAATCATACTCTTCCATAGATCTAGTATTTGCACCTTATAATGTTGTATCTCAAATTGAAGTGGTAGTCTCGGATCATCACCCACTGCTTATGCAATACACTATGAAGCAACCATCAGAAGAACTCAGTCGATGGACTTCTGATCGTAAAATATTACTGGATAAGACATATTATAATTATGTGAAACAAAATATTACTGAGTTCATCAGAATTAATCAGTCGACAGCTTTTTGTGTTTTGGTATGGGGCACTCTTAAGGCCCTGGTATGTGGGCTTACTATCCATTACATAGCCACACGTAATAAAGTAAGGCAGGCAACCATAGCAAATAATTATGAGAACATAAGAAAATGGGAAGTTCACCTTACAAAATCCACACAAGTATGCTGGATGAATGAGAAAAAGATTTATAGACAGTCAATTCAGTTTCAATCCTTGACAGGTCGCTGCTCAAGTGAAAAAGAAACTGCTTCTATCTATTACAGAAAGGGCAAGAAATTGATTATGGTGAGACCATTGGATGAGTACTTGCATTAAAAAATAAATAAATGTATGTGGAAACCTACATGCCTTATATTAAAGAAGAGGATGGGTCTTAAATTTGAGAGTCACAAAATATATTATTGCATTTTGTTTTAGATTTTACAATATATTCACATTTATACACAGAAGAAATAAACATAGAACCTGTAGAGATAACCAAATATATAGAAATGTTGACTCTTCCTTCCCTTGAATAGAGTTCAAGAAACATATTGGATCAGGCTATTACTACTGAATAAATATTATTAGCCATACATAGTATGGCGCCTCATAGAGCAGGAGGAGAGGATGTCATAATCTTAGAATTCTATAAAGCTTTCTCCTCCGTTTTGACACCAATTATTCTGATGGCTATCATGAAAACAGATAATAAACAGAGGATACCGCAGTTCTGGAAAATACAAACATTGTAGTTTTCACAAAAAGGATTGTGGCTCTTACACAACAGCGCAAAAGTGAACTAAGAACAGGTTCCAGTGGAGTGGCCACCTTACTCCATGTCATCACAGGCTGTTTCAGGTCTTGGACTTTTTAACTTTTCATCACTATCAGGTGTACAAGTCTAATTAGTGCAAAGGAAGCACGTCAAAAATGATATCACAGAGAATACATTAGGTTATCTCATAACGGATCAGGAGAAGACACACTCTAAGAAGGCCCGATTAGGATGTCGGTCATAAGGCCTCTGACCTTACAACCGACATCGTCGGTTTCAATTCCGACTGGCTGATTATGATACAGCCGGTCGGAATTGAAACCTGCCGGTCATTCCGGCTGGCTTCAGATGGGCTCCAGGAGCCCGTCTGCCAGTCGGAGACCGGCCCATAATCCAAATGGAAGGCATTTCCGCCTTCTGGAGTACGATGCACAATTTCCGGCAGGGTTTCGATACCGGCCTTTCCAACAAGGAAACCCTGTCGGAAAGTGTGTTCTGGGGGGCCATATCAGGGCTCCTTCTGTATTCGGCCTCCGGTTGGGGGCCGAGAGGGCAGCTATGGTGCCCCCCTGTTGATCCCTGCACCTTGTGCCACGGGATGCAGGGATGAACACAGACTCTCATTTCCCAATGGGAGCTTGTGTTATGGCTGGTTTATGGCCGTAACACAAGCTCCCATTGAGAAATGGGAGAATGCAACCACACCATGTGCGGTCGCATTGTAATTAGGCAGTCAGGACCGCCGACCGGAGGTCAGTCGGGGCCTCCGAACGGAGGTTGGTCGGTCCTGTTTCCGCGTCCGCCCGACATCGTAAAAAGGCCCTCTATGTGTGATGACATAAAGTACTGTGTCCCAGCGTTCACGTTTTCCAGGCCCACGTGTGAGTGGTTCATCCAGTCAAGGAATTTTATTGAATTCTGGAAAATGCAGTCCTAGTTTTCGAAAGGTTCAGTAGGACTACAAATCACAGCATGAAATTAAAAGAACCTGGAGTGGACGACCTACTCACGAATGGAACTTGCAAACATCAGTGTTCTGGTGAACACCTAGGAAAGTACTGCAAGAGAAAATATCACAAATTCATATAGGATTATTTTACAGGAGGTAGGAACGGAAAACCAAAATAAAGTTCAAAGTCAAAAAATTATTACCTGGATTGTGAGACACATGGGGCAGGCCGGGATTCTCACTCATCTGAATAGCCCGAGAGAAAACACTGGTCATTTAGGCTCTCGCAAAGAAAATGCAACTAGATTGAGAAAGGGCCTGCAAATCCCATTCAGCTGCATGAAATCAATTACACGTGGAACTGACCTCCTCCGCTAAAGCGATATACAGAGGTGAGAGGTTTCCAGGTTGTTTCAGAATGCTACTTTTCACTAGATTAATTGACAAAAACGCATTTATCAAATGTTTCAGGTCTCAGCTAGACAGCGCATGCTATGTCTCAAAGAGACATGTTGTGTTCTATCCGTGGGCTTATAGGCCTCTCATCTCCTACCATTGGAAAACGTCAGCATTGCTCTAATTTTCTTTGATGTCATTTGTCATAGCATGCAGGCGTCATGCCCTCTTCTTGTGTTTGGCCCTCCCATAGCGCATGGACCAAGTACATGTCTCCTTACACTGCTCCCGGTTTGCGGAGCAATTTGTTTCTTTGCGATCAAGCGCTCCATAGGAGTACTAGTGTTTGCAGGCTGTCTCCCTTGTACACATCCACACATACCACTAAAATACATGCATGTGTATATAAATGAATGTATTTCTTAAAAACTTGTTTAAACATGAACAGCACTTGTTAATTTTATTTTGCATGATCCGATGGTATTGGAGTGCTTACTCCGTCATCCATCTTGGTATAGTGCGAACACAAGCCAATGGTATTGGAGCGCTTTAAGTGCTCATCAGTTACATTACACAATGGCACATTCATTTTTGTTGCTAATCCTGCTTCCATTAAGGCTTTTTTTCCCGTCATTGCTTGCCCATTTCCACATCCCCTCCTGCTTACCTGCCTGACCCGTCCTCCCACTACCTCCCTTGTCGCTGCTGCTATTTTTTTGGGGATGATCCGATAGTATTGGAGCGCTTGTTCCAGCCTCCATATTGCCATAGTGCTAACACTAGCCAATAGTATTGGAGCACTTTCAGTGATCACCTGTTACATTACACAATGACATTCATTGTCATAGGCAGGGGGAAGCATAAGTTATTTGCCCAGAATCACAGATTGTTAGGCCGATCCCGAGATTCGAACCTGGTTCCCCTGTCGGCAGTCTGGCCGTTATGCCACATCCTTGCTTCACTTCAAAGTTCCTCAACTGTTTCTCACTGTCTCGTCCACATTTGTTCAGCAAGACCCCATCAACACTGAACAGGCATTGGCAAAGTTAATAGATCTCAGCAATGCCTGAGATATTGGGCTTGTCAATGTGAATGTCTTTTAGCTATATTGTCTTGCAGAACATCCGCTGTTCAGCATGGCTGAAAGTCACTGAAAAAAGCGCTATGATGCGGCCAGTGAGGCCACGCCATAGCTCTTTGTTGTGTTAGATGGGATAGGACAATAAACTCAACATGGGGGGCGAAGAGACTCGGCTTTGGCTCAACATCCTGTGATTCTGGGCTTTCAGTAACTTTCAGCTATGCTGAACAGCAGATGTGCTGCTAGATAACATCGCTAAAAGACATTCACATTGGCAAGGCCAATTAATAGCTTGGACATTGCCGAGACCTGTTGGCTTTGCCAATGATTGTTATGAAAGGTGCTCATGACCTTTCTCATATGAAGTGTAACCATTCAGCAAGGCTTTTTAACTAGTCTTCCTTTGTCTTCTGGGCTGCTGCATCTAGTTCACTTTTAATGGGGAAAATAAATGTACCAGTCACAGAAATCACTTTGGTGTGAGCTTAAAAATTGGGAGATTTGCTAGAGCACGTGAAGATACCTGTTCCCTTTTTCAGGTGCTCCATTTTTCATTTCATAATTACCGCCATAGTTTATCTATCATAGTGCTCAAGTTCCCCAGCCAGGTCCGTGCTCCAGTAGTTCATCTAGATGAGGTTTTTTCCTTTGCATTCTGGGATGTGAAGTCCTGTTTTTAACATTGCTAAATTAGGACTCGTTCATAGCTGCCAAGTTTCCCAGGTCCATGAGTGACTAATGAAGCTAGTCCAGGTTTTTCTTAGTATTCTGGGGCTTGTAGTCCTGGCTTTATACCAGGTTAAATTAGACTGCAGGTCCACAATTTCTAAGAAAAATCTTGACAGATCTAAATAGTCATGCATAGACCTGGGATACTAGGGAGCTATGGAAGCTGTCCCACAACGAAAAATCCTGGACTGGATAAGCTACTCACACATGGACCACCAGATAAACACAGGACCTCTGACTTCACCAGTTTTACTCTTCGTTCTCAGTCTCCTCCCCAACTGCTCTCTGGTTTACTGATCCCATACTCGCATAACTTGCACTGTCCTATTTACTTTGCATTCAATTCTTCTTCTTGGGTTATACATTCTGATTTAGAGCCATGAGGAAAAATAAACCACCTAGGCTGGATTCACAGACTATGGAAACTTATAAGCTGTGTGCCCTTCTGCATTTATTGACATTCGCTGCATTGCTGCTGAATCACCCTCAATACTATTTTCATAGAAAATATTTCTTCTACCCGTTCTCTCTACTCACAGGTGCCTCATTTCCATCTGCCCTATCCCACATCTGTACCAATGAACTGCTTTCATTCTGTTACTTACAGTTAAGTTTCTCATGTTGCTGATCTCTCTGTCAAGCTCTATTTTTTGTTTGCTTATGTATTTGTGGTGGGGCGGCTAGCAATAACAAAATATGGTAGTGCGCAAAGGCGCACGACTCACCATAAATGCGGCTGACGCCCGGTGCAGCACTTCTCTGCTGGTGAGCCTTGTGTCCACGAGCAGGAAAGGAAAAGACTTCCTTCCTGCCCAGTGGAATGCAAATCCAACAATGCTGTTTCCAGCATGAAAGCAGCTCCAGGATAGGATGGAGCAGGCTAACCCAGCGCTCATTTTGGGGCTGGGGGATTGTGCCAGCAATCCCCAGGCTGTTCCACAGCCCTTGGATTGTTAGGTCTGCAGTGCACATGTCGGGCTGGCCATCGCAAGGCAGCCGGCCAATCCGACATGCGCACTGGCACGGGCAGCAGTCATACTGCAATCGCAGGATTCAGTCCCTCCCCCATCATCGCATTGTACACAGTGCGAGCGGTGACAAAATAAAATGGCATTGACATGCCATTTTATTGATTTGTGTTTACCTGCTGTGCTTGCAGCAGGCGGGGCGATGCTTTTCCACCTTTTGAGAGGAGCCACCCCAGGGCAGTGTTGATAATTGTATAGAACAAATTCTGCTTTGCGGCCACATCAGAGCACTTTCAGTGGTGGAAAGTGAGGGGGTAGGGGTTGCAAATCTAACAACCACCTTTTGAGTTTCAGGCCCTTGTGAGACTCTTTTAGCCAGCCCTGTCCATTTAGCACAAAAGACTTCTCATACCGTGATTTTGAGCCCAACATTGCGATGATAAAAGCAAAACTATAAGACACAGAATGCATTACGATGTTGGATAAACATCCGGGACTGGATGAAGTGTCATATAAAACATATGGTAGTACACGGCTGTGCAATTATTACAAGGAATGTGCTGTGTAGTACACCGAGATTACATCTCTCTCTAATGTGCCATGACACACTTTTTTTTGTGCTGGGCTGTAGTTCACAACCTAATGCACACTGGAAGTTGTAGTTTTAACTTGTTGTCATTGAACTAATTAGATAAGCAGACTGATAACAGTGATTTACAGCAGAAAAGCCCATGACTGATGTTGTGAAGTCCTACCTGGAGTGATATGGCAGACCTTAATGTTTGGTGTCCAGAGATCTCCCACTTCAGTTTCAGTTTATTTTATAAAGTGCACAGTTAGTTAACAAAGTGCCAATATTTAAAAAGACTTTACATAAAAATGGTATAAAGAAGATAGATTATAAAAGGCGGCGCATTAAAGTGCTGTGATGCTAAGAGCCTTTTGAAGGCCAACATGTCCTTTTTTGAACATTTCAGCTACAGTCCCTTGTACTTCCGCAGGCTGCTGCTGTTCACTGCTGTGGTGGTGTTCTGGGAGTCCATGTCCTGCACTAGCCAGGACGACCATTTAGCTTGAAGTTTTCTGCCCTAGCCTGATAAGGTATTTCGAGAGCCTCCAGCTGAGCTATATGTCCATGCCCTTGCAACAGGCTAGAATTGCTGGCCTGCAATGGCAAAGGCCTCTTTGGTTCCAGACTGACTATAGAATGCTTTTTGGTCTTCCATGGATGCTTTGCAAATGCAGATCTGGTGAACCAGTGTCTCAGGAGCATTTCCATGTAGCTGGCACAGCCCTGTCATGTTTGCGTGCTTCCATTAGGGCAGATGTAAGTGTGATGGCAGGCAGGCCAATTAAATTACTCATGAAAGATGTTTTGATGGCTATGCCCAGGTATGGCTGAGGTGTTAGTTTGGTGTAGGACGCCAGTCTAAGCCAGGCATGCTGTCTCTTAGCAAATGTCTCTTTGTCAACATGCAGCAAGTGGGCTTTAACTAATTTGTTGACCATTGTCTTAGTTTGATGATAGGTGATAAAGGACTCTCATTACTCTGCTAGGCCTAGTGATGCCAGGGAGCTTTTGAGATAGTCTCTGGCTGGAGAGCAGGCCCTTGATTCACTTCAGTCCAAAGGAGGGAACAGATTGTCACTGTGCTATCGTCCTTTAGCTTATAACAGAGTTTGATGAAGGCCCCCGCCCTTGCAGTCGATTGCTTGACTAGGCCAAATTCAAATTTCAAAGGTAAGGTAGGTTCTGTCAGGAATGGAATAATTACTTTAACTATATCTTAAATACCACACCCCCACCCAGCCGAAGAATGACTTGCACTGATTAGGAACAGGTGCACGCCTCACGCGATGACTCACCTGTCATCAGGCGCTTAAATACCCTCCCCCTCTGGCAGGCTCAGGCTGTTGACTCTTTCACCGGCCGGCCAGAGGTAAGAGCTCTCGTGAATCCTGCTTGCTCTTAATTTGTTCCTTTCTTTTTCCGTATCATACACTACCAACCTTTCCTGTCTCTTTGAATCATGCTTGTTCTTAACCCGTTTCTCCACCTTTTCTTCTTATTAAACTCACCAATCATTCTGAGCACGCTTGCCGCTGTGGTACGCCCCTGCTCACTCACGATGTGTTAGACTTGTCGTTCACTAACAAGTCCAACACGTACGGTAATTCGTCATATCCCTTCTCACTCACGATGGGCTAGACTGTTTTCGCTCATACGCTCCGACTTCTCGTTCACAAACAAGTCCAACACGTGCAGTAATCCCTTCTCACTCACGATGCGTTATACTGTCGGAGCTTATACGCTCTAACTTCTCGCTCACAAATAAGTCCAATACGTGCACTAATTCCGCATACTCTCATCCCTTGGCCGACATGACTGGGTCATACTCTCCAACACTAGCGGTCCTTCCGTGTACGGCTAATCAATTGTTTTCACACCGTTTGGCCTACCAGACCGGGCCTGATCCTTCCACACTAACCGTGCAGAGCAGTAAACTGTTAATTTCCCTAACTATGGGAGCACGCACTTGGCGCTTCACGAATCCAACAGCGCATGTTTGTTTTACCCTGTAGATGCATGGCGTCCCAATGATCAAAACATGCGATTCCAATCTTTGCTCACGAGTCGCCTTCTTGTTACTTGACTAGACTTAAGTGAGCACGCACGTCTGCCTCAATCCGTCTACTGTGCATTCACTCACATATTCAACAACGCATGTGTTTTTTACCGTGTAAATGCATGGCGTTTATACTCAACAGGTGCAATTTTAATCATTGCGCACGAGTGCTCACTACTTTGTGACCAAGGACGAACTCACCTACCACCCATTATGGGAGATGCTCACTTGACTTTTCTGTCCTTGCACTCTTTATTTGTTACACTTGGAGGTTCATACCCCGTTACCTCTGTATCCCTACAGCCCTTTGATTCACGCCGCAGCTGATGTGACTCATCTACATTGCTGCTCTTAGAATCTGCCTCATTCAACCTCTGATGTTTCAATATTGACACAGCTTTTCATCCTTGACTAGGTAATCACCCAGTACTTCAGTTTGGTCAGTTTTTTTCCATTCCTTGGAGCCTATTCTCATTCTTGCCCTATCATTATTTCTACAGAATCCAACCCCTGGTGGACTGATCAATCGAAGCACTCATCAGGCCTTTGATTGTTACCTGAACTGGTAGGTTTCTACAACCACCAGTCAATCGTTTCACATTATGTAACACACTAGACTCATGGTTCATTTATCTCCTAGGCTGTCCCGCCTTGTCCTGAAGAAGACCCGCCGAGACTCCACTTGAATCACGCACCCTTTGGGTCAAAACTTTGACGTGCCTACACAATCCTTTCCCTACTCTCTCTACTCCATATAATAGCAGAACTGTGTATGGATTGGCGATTCAAGTGTATAGGGATTGATGTCTATTGAATCAACATTTTATATATGTTTTGTACAGCACTGTATATATGTTGTTCACCCAAAGCACTTTGTCACTTCTAGATAACCTTATCATAGATTAGTTTATTTTGCGTCGTTTTTAGTAACATTTTGTTTTCTGTGACAGCCTGACTACGTCACAACCAGAGCAAATTGTAAAAAGAAAAATGAATTAATTTGCTGATACAATTCCTCTTGATTACATCAATCTAGGTGTGTTTCCTTTTTCTTTTCATGTATAAATGCTTAAGATATAGTTAAAGTAATTATTCCATTCCCGACAGAACCTACCTTACCTTAGAATTCAGATACCCAGGTTCTGAGGGACACTCGGTAACCCCATTATACTTGATGTAGGCCAAATTCAAGGCATAGCTGGGCTGGAGATGTGTATGCTGGCAGGGAGAATACTGCTTTGAAGAGCCTGGTGATGACTCTGTCCAGGTGAGCACCATCCCTTCCCCTCAATATTTCGATACCATAGGCGATGGTGGGGATTAGTTACGGCTGCATTATTTTCAGCAAAGGTAAATAAGTGGTAGGTCTGTGGCTGCTTTAATACACTTGAAAGCAGCTGTAAGAGCAACAGATTTCCAGCCTATGACCTCTAGATGGGGTTGGAAGGAGCCTTTGCTATCCACGACGATGCCCAGGTATTTGTATTCCTTCACTTCTTCAATTTTTTCACCTGCCAGATACCATTATTCAGGCGTAGCAGAGATTTCCAGAGGGACATTGTTTTTTACTTTTTTAGGTTAATGGTCATAGCATGGGCAGCTGAGTATTGAGTCCACTTGATATGCATGATAGCCAAATGTATAGATTTTCTGGATTTTCTGCTCAAAGATACCGGACACAAGCATCTGATTTGGTTGGACCATAGTGAGATAACCAGGGCCTTCATGCAGTGACTGATGCACTAGGCCCAATGTCTACAGTTGAGGTCATCACTTTAATGCCTGCAGTTTAGTTTTAGGATCTTTGGAGAGGGCTGATTTATTGGCCAGACTGCCAATAAGAATTCATTAGTCAGGTATGACATTGCAACTGATAAGACCAAAGAGATGTTGTGTAGTAGAGATATAAGGGGCAGTAGCCCATTCATTATTGTCGATGACAGAGGCAGATACTTACGGATAGAACATTGACTTGGGCTTGAATACTATGACCCACTGCCACTACAAACAAGTAAATATATTATTATTCCTCACAATTTGTGATTACACGAGACTCTAGTGGGGATATATATATATATATAAATATATGTACATATACTTTCAGATACCATCCATTGAATGGGTACAGTATCCAACCACGCTTGCCCAAAAACTCTTATTGATGGTGATCTCAACACGTTCAGCCTATAAGTAAGTAACATTAGACATAATACTAGACCATGAAGAGATGGGTCATCATGCATTGATATGCCACTAAAAAATTGTTCATACATTTTACTTTCTGCAGCTACTCACATCAGCCACCCTTGCTCTGGAGACTAGCATCCATGTTTTACCCAATTTCTATTCAGGGATGACATCACTAACAATATCTAGTGTAAGTATTACATTTTAAATATAAGGCCCATGTGCTCTACCCCTTCCCTCCACCATAAGCTTGAATACAATCACCCTCTGAATTAACCTAAATATACAAATAGGAGAGGCATAAAGTCCTTTTTCTTATGTTCAAATAACAAACTATTGATTAAACATAGATAACATCTATTTGTCTTTACAGATTGGTAATCCCTTATGACATATAATCTAATCCAATACCCATATTGGACACCTAGTTGTCTCCTTTAACAAGGTAAATTTTTTCATTTATATCTTACATTTGTTGTAAGACCAATATTTCTCTAAGTATTGGGACGGAACAACTAGCATCCCTCTTCTTTCTTATGCACCCTTATAGAAGAACAGATCAATCAATCAATCAATCACAGAATTTGTAGAGCGCACTACTTACCCGCGAGGGTCTCAAGGCGCTGGGGAGAGGGGGGGGTTGCTGCTACTGGTTGAACAGCCAGGTCTTGAGTAGCCTCCTGAAGGTCAGCAGGTCTTGGGTCTGTCATAGGCTTAGTGGAAGGGTGTTCCAGGTCTTGGCGGCGAGGTGTGAGAAGGATCTGCCGCCGGTGGTTGTTCTTCGAATGCGAGGGACGGTGGCGAGGGAGAGGTCGGCGGAGCGGAGCTGGCGGTTGGGGACGTAGAAGAAGAGTCGTCTGTTGAGGTAGGCTGGGCCAGTCTTGTGGAGTGCCTTGTGTGCGTGGATGAGGAGTTTGAAGGAGATTCTCCTGTCGACGGGGAGCCAGTGCAGGTTCCTCAGGTGGGGGGTGATGTGGCTGTGGTGTGGTAGGTCGAGGATCAGGCGTGCGGAGGCGTTTTGTATGCGTTGCAGTCGCTTGATGAGCTTGGCCGGGGCTCCCGCGTAGAGGGCGTTCCCATAGTCAAGTCTGCTACTGACGAGGGCCTGGGTGACTGTTCTTCTTGTGTCTGTCGGGATCCACCTGTAGATCTTGCGAAGCATGCGGAGGGTGTTGAAGCAGGAGGAGGAGACTGCGTTGACTTGCTTGGCCATGGAGAGCGTTGAGTCGAGGATGACTCCCAGGTTGCGTGCGTGGTCGGTGGGTGTTGGGGCTGCTCCCAGTGTCGTAGGCCACCAGGAGTCGTCCCAGGCTGAGGGATTGGAGCCGAGGATGAGGACCTCTGTCTTGTCCGTGTTCAGCTTTAGTCAGCTGATCTTCATCCAATCGGTGACGGCCTTCATTCCTTCATGGAGGTTGGATTTGGCGGCAAGGGGGTCCTTGGTGAGGGAGAGGATCAGTTGAGTGTCGTCGGCGTAGGAGATTATGTTGAGGTCGTGCTGTCTGGCGATGCGTGCGAGCGGGGCCATGTAGATGTTGAACAGTGTTGGGCTGAGGGATGATCCCTGGGGTACGGCGCAGATGATCTCGGAGGCTTCGGATCGGAATGGTGGGAGGCGGACTCTCTGGGTTCTGCCGGTGAGGAAGGAGGTGGCCCATTCCAGGGCCTTGTCTCGGATCCCTGCGTCGTGGAGGCGTGCGCGTAGAGTGCGGTGGCAGACAGTGTCGAAGGTGTCGGAGAGGTCCAGCAGGATGAGGGCTGCGGTCTCACCGTTGTCCAGCAGGGTCCTGATGTCGTCGGTGGCGGCGATGAGGGCAGTCTCCGTGCTGTGGTTGCATGCGGAACCCTGATTGGGATGGGTCCAGGATGCTGTTTTCTTCGAGGTATCAGGTTAGCTGTTTGTTGACGATCTTCTCGATGACCTTGGCTGGGAACGGAAGCAGGGAGATGGGCCGGAAGTTCTTGAGGTCTCTCGGGTCCGCCTTGGGTTTTTTGAGTAGGGCGTTGATCTCTGCGTGTTTCCAGCTCTCTGGAAAGGTCGCAGTCGCGGTCTCGAAGGAGAGATTGATAACGTTGCACAGGTGGGGTGCGATGGAGCTGCTGGCTTTGTTGAAGATGTGGTGCGGAAAAGGGTCTGACGGGGAGCCGGAGTGTATTGTGCTCATGGTCTTGATGGTGTCATCGATGTTCACGCTGGCCCAGGCTGGCAAGGGGTCGTGGTCGATGGTGTGCGGCGGGTCTGGTGCATCGATCTTAGTTGGGGCTGTCTGGGTGTTGAAGCTGTCGTGGATGTCGGCGATCTTGCGGTGGAAGAAGGTGGCGAGGGAATCGCACAGGGCTTGCGACGGCGGGATGTCGTTGGTGTTGGAGCTGGGGTTGGAGAGTTCCTTCACGATGTTGAAGAGCTCCTTGCTGTTGTGTGCGCTGTTGTCGAGGCGGTCTTTGAAGGAGATTCTCTTGGCGGACCTGATGAGGTGGTGGTGGTTGCGGATGGCGTCTTTGTGGGCTGCGTGGCTGTCCGGTGTCTTATCACTGTGCCATTTCTTCTCTAGTTTCCGGCAGGTACGCTTGGATGCTAGGAGTTCCGGGGTGAACCAGCTGGCTCTTTTGGTGGTGTCACTGTGGGTGAATTTTTTCAGCGGGGCGAGGGTGTTGGCACAGTCGTCTATCCATCGTCTGAGGTTGCAGGCAGCGTCGTCGGTGTTGGATGGGTCGGAGGGAGGGCTGAGAGCGAGGTTTGCCCGTAGTTGGTTTTCGGTGACTTTGCTCCAGCAGCGGCGTGGGATCTGTTGGGTGCGGTGGTGTGTGGTGGGTTTCTGGAAGATGAAGTGGATGCAGCGGTGGTCGGTCCAGAGGAGTTCCGTGGTGTGGCTGAAGGAGACATGGGAGCTTGAGGAGAAGACGGGGTCGAGCGTGTGGCCGGCGGAATGAGTCGGTGTTGTGACGAGCTGTCTCAGTCCGAGGTTGGCGAGGTTGTCGATCAGGGTGGTGGAGTTGCTGTCGTTGTTGTTCTCCAGGTGAAAGTTCAGATCTCCGAGGAGGATGTAGTCGGTAGAGGTCAGGGCGTGCGTGCTGATGAAGTCGGCGATGGAGTCGCTGAACTGGGGACGGGGCCCAGGGGTCTGTAGACAAGGGTGCCGCTAAGGGTGGTGTTGGGGTCCGTGTGGATCTGGAAGTGCATGTGTTCGGCGGTGCAGAGAAAGTCGTCGGAGCTGGTCGAGACCCTGATGGAGTTCTTGTGGACGATGGCGATTCCTCCTCCTACTCCGTTGATGCGGTCTCTGCGGGTGATCTTATAGCCGTCTGGGATGGCTATGGCGATGTCGGGTGCGGAGGAGTCGTTCATCCAGGTCTCTGTCAGGAAGGCGACGTCTGGTGCTGATGTGTCGAGCAGGTCCCAGAGCTCGACGGCGTGTTTGTGTGCGGAGCTGGTGTTCAGTAGGATGCATCGGAGGTGGTTGCGGTCCTTCTTGGCGGGCGCTTTGGTGGCTCTGAGGCTGGTGTAGCTGCAGTTCCGGCAGGTGAAGGGACCATGGGTGCGTTTCGGGGCGGCCTTGAAGCAGTTGTGTGTCCGTCCGGGGTTGAGAGCGTGGAGTGTGGTGGCATCGTATCAACGTCGGTCCTCGAGGCTGGAGCGGGGGGCGCACGGTCCAGGGGTTCTGGCACTGGGCGCGGTCCAGGCGCAGACGGGCTTGCCTTAGGCCCGCCATTTATGGGGAGGTGGGAGGGAGGAGCAGCTGGGAGGCGGGAGGCAGGGGCAGCGAATGGGCAGTCAGGGGGGCGGGGCCGCAGGGGATGCAGCGGCGGGAGTGGAGAGAGGCAACAAGGGGTACAGAAAGCAAAAACTGGACACAGAGAATGGGGGCAGCGAGGGGTACAGAAAGCAAAAACTGGACACAGAGAATGGGGGCAGCGAGGGGGAACAGAAGGCAAAACGGGCACCGAGGCAACAAGCAGAGCCGCGAGCTTACCAGCAGAAGCAGCGGGCAGGAGAACACAGGCGGAGCTGTGTGGCAGGGGAGCGACCTACCTGGCAAGGTCAAGGGTCGCTCTCCTCACCGCGCAGCGGCCGCCATATATGGGGAGGTGGGAGGGAGGAGCAGCTGGGAGGCGGGAGGCAGGGGCAGCGAATGGGCAGTCAGGGGGGCAGGGCCGCAGGGGACGCAGCGGCGGGAGTGGAGAGAGGCAACGAGGGGTACAGAAAGCAAAAACTGGACACAGAGAATGAGGGCAGCGAGGGGTACAGAAAGCAAAAACTGGACACAGAGAATGGGGGCAGCGAGGGGTACAGAAAGCAAAAACTGGACACAGAGAATGGGGGCAGCGAGGGGTACAGAAAGCAAAAACTGGACACAGAGAATGGGGGCAGCGAGGGGTACAGAAAGCAAAAACTGGACACATAAAATGGGGGCAACGAGGGGTACAGAAAGCAAAACTGGACGCAGAGAGTGGGGGCAACGAGGGGGAACAGAAGGCAAAACGGGCACCGAGGCAACAAGCAGAGGGGCGAGCTTACCAGCAGCAGCAGCAGCGGGCAGGAGAACACAGGCGGAGCTGTGTGGCGGGGGAGTGACCTACCTGGCAAGGTCAAGGGTCGCTCTCCTCACCGCGCAGCGGCCGCCATATATGGGGAGGTGGGAGGGAGGAGCAGCTGGGAGGCGGGAGGCAGGGGCAGCGAATGGGCAGTCAGGGGGGCGGGGCCGCAGGGGATGCAGCGGCGGGAGTGGAGAGAGGCAACGAGGGGTACAGAAAGCAAAAACTGGACACAGAGAATGGGGGCAGCGAGGGGTACAGAAAGCAAAAACTGGACACAGAGAATGGGGGCAGCGAGGGGTACAGAAAGCAAAAACTGGACACAGAGAATGGGGGCAGCGAGGGGTACAGAAAGCAAAAACTGGACACAGAGAATGGGGGCAGCGAGGGGGAACAGAAGGCAAAACGGGCACCGAGGCAACAAGCAGAGGGGCGAGCTTACCAGCAGCAGCAGCGGGCAGGAGAACACAGGCGGAGCTGTGTGGTGGGGGAGCGACCTACCTGGCAAGGTCAAGGGTCCTGTGTGGTGACCTCACATCTAAAGATTCATAAACTTGGTGCTCTCAATCGATGACCAGTGTTCCTGTTACGGAATATAGGTATACACACAACCTTTATAGTAGCATTTTTTAATTACTAACAACATTGAGACACTCTATGTAAATAGTTGTTCAACCATAAAAGACAGTTATTTTAATAAGGACCCCTTCTCCTAATCCACAGTAGAAATCCAAAGCACTTCCCCTCAATGTGTCTCTTCTGTGTATCATCTCTCCACACGGGTAACTTTATCTTTCCCATGGAGACATAAGGTTTATGTCTTCTTCTCTTCTCTTTGGGTGGTAGCCACACATTATAACCACACTGTATGTTTAGCACTGTGTGCTCCAACACCCACCTATACCTTGCATCAGTTTATATGGTTGTGTGTTCTTCTGCTAACATTGGCACAGATATTATACTCATGAAGCATGTATTGCTCACACTTATATCAAAACCATTGCCTCAGCCTCAGAGTGCTTTTGTATGTTTTATATTGTGTCTATTCTACACTTTGTTATAGAGAAAGTTGAGACGGTTCCTCTGACGAAGGCTTACACGCCGAAACGCGCGTCGTGTTTTCATCGACCGCCAGCCTCTGAATTGTTCGCCAGTATATCAACTCTTTCTCACATTTTAATTTTTTGTATAGTAGTGTCAGTTGTCGCTTCTGTTATAATCTATTGTATTTGTCTTTTGTACATATGTGCTTATGTTGATGTATATGATTTGTATATATTAGTGACTTTGTATTAATTACACTATATATGTGAAATAATGATTATTGAAAATATCAACACATAAAAGAAAGGAAAAAAAGGAGAGAAAAAATATGATATAAGAATAAATAATAAAAAATATATTTTGTAAGAAAAACAATCTTCTCCAGTCATGTGTACATTTTTATCATAAAGGCACTCTATTTTTCTATGTATTAGTCCCAGTTATGATTTAAGCATGACATAAATTTGTGGATAACTATCATATATCTTGTGTCTAGCCTCTCTCTTTAACCCTTATTTGGCTTGAATAATGCCACAAGTTTTTCTTAGTTATAGGGGGGTTGACTGTAGTGTACCAGTTTGCATGCAATTAAAAAGGAAAATGGTCGTATAGCATATTAATTTTGAGAAACAATTTAACTTAAATTGTTTACTTGAAGTAATCCTGGTGAATGGTATTTACTATTTACAATTTCGTGGAAACCAATTCATAGAATTTTTTTCTTTTAAAGAAATCCTTTTCTATGATTTTAAGGTGTAAATTTCATTAAACTTGAAAATTGGTTCTCTATGTTGGGTTTTCTACGACGTTTGCATAGGTTTCTTTTTCTGACACTCCCGTACTTGTCACGTTCTATCACTAAATGATGTTTTATTGTTTGTTTTTGTTTTTTTAATTGCTGCTCCATTATTACTTTCAGAAGCAACACCTTTTTCAGGTCTTGCATTACAGGATGGCTGTGAGCAAGATCTATTGATACAAATTCGTTAAAATATACATACAGGACTGTTTTTGGGTCCACTGGAATTATGCTGCAGGAGAGGGACAATTTTGCAGCAGGGTTGAGTAAATTATGCAGCAAGAAAAGGCAAATTATGCTGCGTAATGCAGCACATTTTGTGATAGTATTACTTCATTATTTTGTCATTTTTACGTTTGTTAATACTATCTGGGCATTGTTTGCATCTCATTAGTACTAGTTTAACACCCAAATATAGCAATAAGCAACATCAATATTATAGCAATAAGTCAACCTTTGTGAAGGGCCTTCCACTGCACGGCAACACGTGCTGCTGCGTTTTTAGAAAGTTTGCATCATTTGAACTAGAAACTAAACTTTTTTGTTGTTAAAATCTGCAGATTATGCAGCAGATGATGGATTATGTAGAAAATATGACAAATGTATAATTATGCAAAAAGTGCAGCAGCTGTACAATCGTATGTTATTTACCTATATTGTTTGATGTATCATTCCGCCTCCCAAGGAGATTTTATACTCTAGTGCATGAGGGACAATTTAATATCTGAAACATGCACGGAATCATCACACATTCAATTTTTTATACCAAATGCAAGCCGGACCTGTTGGCTTTCGCAGTGCCTTTTTCAATTGCTGTTTTCCATAAAATGTACTTTCCGTCATCTCCTCACCCATCTCCCTTTGTTTTCCTTTATATGGGGGATGCCTTCCAAAGCCCTTTGCACCCATTTTTAGGTCTTCTGCGAAAGTCTATTGTAGATGATACCAAAATACTTAGGGCCTGATTTAGATCTTGGCTGACAGGTTGTTCTGTCACAACGGTGATGGATATCCCGTCCACCAAAATATAAATCCAATTATATCCTATGGGATTTATATTTTGGCAAATGGAATATCTGACACCGTTGTGATGGAGTAACCTGTCCGCCAAGATCTAAATCAGGCCCTTAGTCATCTTTGGCCCGACCCATTGCTTACCATAGATTACCTTTGATGTCACTCTTATATGTTTACTTTTTATTTGATGGCTTTCCTTGTTCAACTTGTATTTGTCCTTCCTCTTCTTCTGCTTGTCAAAGCCCTGGAGCATAGCCCCTTACAATATTTTTGATTCGATGAATTATGCTCTTCCACTGCTCACATATGGTGAACTACTTTTTTCTTTTTTTTTCAACACTCTATGTGAGTGCATGTGTTTTCTAGTTCTCTCCCTCGTGTACTTCTGCCTCTGCCAAATGCCCATCCCCTCACTCCTCTGCCAAATACCTGCCCCCTGCATAATGTGTTGCTTTCTCCCTCATGCTGCTTTTCCACGCCTACCCCCACTAGGCTTTATTTTAATTTAATCTCTTCCCCCTTTTCTGGTGCTTTTCCCTGCTCCTCCGTTGCCTTTCCGCCCCTCACAGGCATTTCCAGCCGCTGTTTGCTCTGCTAAAACAACAGCACTTTTATGCGCTTAAAATTTCACTTTTTATATTTATCACTGTAAGTGGCATCCACAACTTAGATCAGTCAATGAAAAAACATAAATGGTGTCTTTATCCTTCTGAAGGCACAACTTGTGTTGTGGCTCATATGGGTGCCTACAGAATAACATGACCAGTAACATCGGCTGCATCATTATGCCTCGTTTTCTTTTTTTATTGTTTGCAGAAGCTGCACAGCATCTGGAAAAATCATTTGCGGAATGAATAGCTCTACAAGAAGAGACCTATTTCCTTTGACAACACTTGTAGAATTAGCCCCTCCCACGCCTTTTTAAAATTTATTTATGAGGGAGCCCTTTCCTCCTCCACTTAACCCTTTTCATACCCTGTCTTCTGCTACCTTTGCCTCTATACCAATTTTTCTGCATTAACATTAAAACTATGGCCCTTATTACGATGTTCGGACACTGCGGACTGGAACTGCCCGACCATGGGTCGGCAGTTCTGCCCAGAAACATCCATTTTACAATTGTAGCTTGTGCGGTGGGCGGAAAAGGCCAGCAGCACAAGCTACAAATGTAAAATGGATAAATTTGAACATTCCTGCACTGTGTAGGAGGCACCATGCCGTGCCTGAAAAAACAGTGCAGGGATGTATAGGGGAGCACAGGCCCCATAGCGGTGGGCCAGGGGGGAATGGGGCCGCCATTATGGGATTATGTGTCATTCCGATGCTCTGATGGGCTCATTGAGCCTGTTGGAAGCACAGCGGAATCCCCCAGCAGGTTTCCTGCCAACCGCCGGTATTGTAATACAGCGGTCAGAGGGAAACCATCACTGTCGGGTCCTATGTTACTTTTTTATATGCTTATTTTTATTTTTTTTGCTCTTTCAAAGACAAAACTTTTCTTACTGTTTGTAAATAATTAATATTTTTACACTGTTCTTTTTTTCTCTATTACTTTCTACCACATTTATTCTTCTAATGTGTTTTTTTCCACTTACTGAGTATTCATTCATTTGGTTTATGAGTATTGGATTTCTTTTATGTAGTTTTTGTATGAATTTACATACTACTTGTGTTGCATGAACAGCAGATATTGGAATGGAAAGGTAAAAGGTGCATGATGTTTCTGTACCATGATTTGGCTCTTGGATGCATTGAGGCACAGTGAGTTACTATACATTCAGGTATGTGTGTGCATCAGGCAGATCTCAACTACACTTATCCCTTAACCATCAGTTACTTTTAGGTGCAGCTGGGCATCATCGACGAACATGTAAACAATGGTTTAGGATTCGATTATGAATGAAGGGGATAATTTAAGGAGGGAAGTGCCAAACATTCTCTGGTGGGTGCAGTGTTTACAGAAAGGTGGAAAGCTATTGCGTTCTTCATTTCCCCATTTGTTTATATCCCTGACCTGTAGTCTTACAAGCTCCATGATTAGTTCTTCACTCACGCGCTGTCTCTCCAATCACAAGTTTAATTCAGAAGTAAATACAATACAGTAAGTATTAAAATGTCACTTTTAATTTAAAAGCAATGAAAGAGAACTTGGAGTTTAAAAAATGGATATGTTGAAATTTGTAAATACATTTTTTGCTTTGCAGAAATATTTTTCTCCGTTTTTTAAAAAAACTTAGCAGGTTTTGAGAAAGTTGCAAACGAACTTTGTTGATAGGAATTTTTACAAATTTAAATATCTATACTTGGAACGTGTTTTAATGCACTCATGCTTCCAGATCCATTTTGTATAAATAAGAATGCCATCCTGTCTTAGTAGGAAATTAAATCTTAGGGGCTCATTACGATGGCGGACGGATCGTTGCGGGGAGTGGGACCGTCCACCGTGGCAGTCACATCGTCTATCTCTTACATTGCGGTGGGTGCTGCTGGCTGCAGCACACGCCACAATGTCCGAAATACACTGTTTGCATTTCCCTGCACCACGTGACAGGCATCACGTGGTGCCTGCCACCTGGTGCAGGGAAATGTAGGGGGGTACCATAGGTGCCCCTACAGTGCACAGCCAAAACCCCCTAGCACAAGGAGGGCCCACAGTGGGCCCCCAAAGTACATCCCAGCCGGCCTCTCCATGGCGGTTTCACCGCCATGGAAAGGCTGGCGGGGATGCAGCATCATAATATGGCGGATGGTGCCTGCTAGGCACGCCACCATTCTATTGATGCGTGCGGTCCGACAGCAGCAATCGTTACGATTGCTGCTGTCGGACCCATGGCAGACGGACTTTCGGTCCGCCACCCACACCGCCCGCCATCGCAATCCTGCTGGCGGAAATTGGCCGCACGATTGCGGTGAATCACCGCAATCGTAATGACCCCCTTAGTTTGGTGACTTTAACTTATCACAACGACAATTGCTGTTTATTACTTTACAGAGATCAGGTACTGTGCAGAACATGATTTTTAAGTTGTTGCTAAATATCAATACGATGTGTCCTTCGTAAACAGTATAAAATTGAATATATGTTAATATTAGTGAAAAAATGCAAGGTTTTTATGTGAATCATGGTGTTTTGGTCTTATCATGGTGTTTATGTGAATAATTTTGTATGATGATAATGCTATTTTGTGCAAATATTTTGTCCTTGGACCCTAGAGACCCAAGTTCAAAGGCTGGCTTTGCCGTCCAAACAAAACGTCATGTGATTCTGCTTAAATTCTTTAGGCTAGGTGTCTCCAACTTTTTCTGTGATAAGAGCTACTCATGCACAATGAAAAGCATCCCGAGATACTAATATTAGTGTTCTACCAGTGGTGACCATGTCAAACAAGATTACATTAGTGGCCACCCCACGCAAGATTACCAGTAGAAATCACCTCAGTGCATCAAGCAGGTTTGCCAGCAGTAATGTAAAAAGGCTTTTTCAATTTGGATTGTCTCTACAGGCGTAGCAGATGACAGCCATAGCTAAATTGTACTGGTCACCAAGGTGGTATCAGTAATATTGCATGATTTTTCACTCAAATATCAGCTTAACTATATTTTGGAAATCTGTTTTTCTCTCGTGTTCAAAAGGCTTTTTTTAGAAAAACAATACATAATATTCTCAGAGAACAAATGGTAAAATAGAAAGCAAATATTAACAATACACCCTCTATAAAATACTAAAGTCTTTTTTTTTATTTTAAGGGAGGAAGGGGGGGAGAAAGGGAAGGAAAGGGATAAGGAAAATTCCTACATTGAAATACAATAACATAAATAAATTACACATGCTCAACCATGTCAGCCTAAATAAGCATAGCTACAATATGCACTTAAAAACTACAACATTCCCTTCAAATATAAAAGAAGACAGAGAATAACATAATCACGGAGGCTGAAAGTTTTCAGACAGTGTAGGAAGAGTATGTGATACAGTAACATCAATTTATTTAAGAAATACAGTAAGAGGCAGTCATAATCTCGGTGCATTATGAGAGGAAGAACATTGCATCAAATACGTAATATCCAATTTATGATCTAAACACACAGAGTCCCACCAGACCTTATATGATACTTTAGCTGAAGATTTCCAGTTAAAGATGATTTGCTGAAATGCAATAGCTAATAAAATATCCAGTAATTTATCGCTGGGAAATAGTGGTGAAATGGCCTGGGATGAGGCACCCAGAAATAAATAAAGAATGTTAAAGGAGTGCTGTATGTGAAATATCTTTTGAACTTGCGACCAAACCCTATGCCAAAAGGAAAGGGTATCAGGACATTTAAATAACATATGCATAAGATGCATAATCACAAGACCAACATCTTGCAGAAATATCTGAGGAAAACCTAGAGCATTCCATAGGAGTTTAATATAATCTGTGGTAAATGAAAAAGAGGGATTGAGTAATACTAGCTGATCTAGAAATTTTATAAATACAGGTCCAACTTTTGTTCCAAAATGGAACCTATCAACTCACCCCCAAATCCACTTCTCATAAAAGTTCAACCTTGGATTTGACTCGAGTAGGGTCTGGCAACAAAAGACATTTGTAGATTGCTGCTGCTTTAGGACCTGTTTTGAGGAATTAAGTAAATCCGGAAGATAGAGGAACTAAAGAAGGAGACAAATTCTGGAGAGAAAAGTATTTATCAAGCACTACATTCATCAATGGTAGAAAGCAAGAATAGAAGGACTTGGAACAATGATAAGTATCACAGAATTGGGGAAAAGAAATCAGAGTATTATTAGAGAAGAGTTCATGAACCCACATAAGACCCATATCCTGCCAATTCCACCAAAATGAGGTCTATTATTAAGCTGAATTAAAGAATTATACCACAATGGCATTTCAAGAAATATGGAAGGAATCAAGTGAGTTGAAAGAAAGGTAGATTTAAGCAGTGAAACAGATTGCTTAAAAACGAAGGAATGATTTCACAGAAGAAAAAGACAAAATCTCTTTATAGGAGAAGGGCTTAACAAAAGCTCTCTCAAAATCTAACCACAAAGGAGAAAGAGGTGAAGTTACATCAGAAAGCCAGAGGGCAGCTTGTCTCAAAATATATACTCTATTATAATAATAAAAATCAGGAAAATTAATCCTCCAGCAGCTTTAGGTTTTTGCAAAGTTGAAAGAGCAACCCGGGATTTCTTTTTATGCCATAAAAAGGAAAGAAGTAATGAATTACATTTTTTAAATAAATATTTCAGTATATGAAATGGTAACATGGAAAGAAGATATCAAAAAATAGGGGAAACCATCATCTTAATCGCATCTAAACGTCCCACCAAGAAAGAAATAATGGATTCCAAGAAGAAAGAAGACTTTCAACTTTCATGTTAAGTTCTTTAAAATGAACTCTAATAGTATCAACAAAAGAATTTGTGACCCATATACCTAAATATTTAATTTTGGCAGAAGCTGACCACTGAAAACCGGTTATGTGATAAGGATGACTTTAAGTATATTTATTGAGAGGAAGAATTTCCGTTTTATCTTTATTTACTTTGTATCCAGATACCTCAGAGAAAAGAGAAATCTCTATCAAAAGAGAAGGCAAAGAACTTTCAGGAGAGGAGATGAACAAAAGGATATCATCTGCATAAGCAGCAAATTTCAAGTGATGATCACCATAGGGAAAGCCAGAGATCGATGGGTTAAGACGAATCCGGGAAAGGAAAGGTTCCAGCGCCAATACAAATAATAATGGGGAGAGAGGACAACCTTGTCTGACTCCTTTGTATAGATAGAAATATGAAGAAAGTCTACCACTAACCATAATGGAAGCTTTCGGAGAGCTATACAAGAGGGAGATAAAAGCAATAATTTTAGGTCCAAATTCATGCCATGATAAGGATTTTAGCCTTTTCTGTTTGAATGGAATTTTTATTAAACCATTCTTTTTTTTAAATTTTGACTGTTTTGTTTATCCAAAAAATTCAAATGTATGAGAAATAGAGAGACACTCATTTTTTCAAATAACGTGACAACAATACTTTTGACAATACTTAGGATAATTCACAATAAACAATAAATATAAATACACTTCATTGCTATATACAATGATTATACACAAAACAACATTTAGCATTTGCATCATAGGGCAAAAACAAATATCACAATCTTATCACCAACTTATTTTTGAGACCAAACGTGCCTGACACAGGGAATACTTCGGTAGATCCACGGGGAAAATTATTCATAACAAAACCCTCACACAATACACTAAAATTACTCCAATTCCTCTGTGTTTCCAAGGGCCAACGCGTTTCAAGTCCCAGGCCGCTGGTACTCAGACTATCTTCAGGGCTTCATGTTAATGGATGTGAACAATTTCTAAAAGATAAATGAATAAATGATGCAAACAACACATCAACGCGATGTGACTTCCCTTACATTCAACCCCTATTTTACGCTCAAAATCATTTTGTACCTGATAGAGCTACGACTCTACTTGTATATTCCAAGGAGTCCGTATTCAAACTCAAACCAATTTCAGAACGCTGCCGGGGGCCGCATGAGTACTGTCGATATGAATTTCTACAACATATCAAAAAATCCTGTTCTTATCTTTGTCATTATAGTTATATTAATGTTATATTGGACGAGTTTAAAGATTGGAAAAAACTGTACCTTAGATTCGTAACATTTCACTCACACACAGGTGTGTTTTTCCGCAATTCTATCTCCCTGTAACAAATGGGAACGCATTACTTAAACCGGGAACTTCCAAGCAATGTTTAAACCAATGCTGTAGAGAGAGGCACGAAGAGCGCTTACTTTCTTTAACTTTAAAGCACATCCGTCCGTTTCTCCCCGGTGTAAACCGCCACTTCACTGTCTAAACGGGCATTCCAAGTTGAAACACTTGTTGTGTTTGGCGCTAGTATTCATGGGAAGTAAATTTTGACCAATCACCTTGTAACTAGAATACAGGCATAAATACTGGAATGGTGTATTGTGGGACATGTGGTTTGACACTATGTTCTTGAAAGCTCTGTCATCTCATTTAACCCAGTCGCTGAGCTATTGAATTTAAGAATGAGGTAAGCTTCTTTCTGTAACAAAGCAGTGTCTATGTCTATCAGTCGTTTTGTTGTATCTAGGACTGTCAACACTGCCCACTTAAAATCCCTTTCACTATGGGAATTGTCAAAGAAGTGTTGCACCATTGGAGCAGCAACTACCTTCTTTTTAATTCTAGAACGGTGTTGCGTGATACGCTGATTAATCTGTTGATTTGTCTTGCCGACGTATACCTTGGCGCAAGGACAAAGGACCGCACAGACAACGTTTTTGGATTTACAATTAGTGAATTCTGAGTGCCGCCATTTGATATCATTATGTACGAACTCAGTCCCCTCTATTGTAGAATCACACGCAACGCAGGTGCCACATTTATGATGACCCTCCACTGGTTTTAATTGCCACTGTGACCGCAAGTTGCTTTTGGATTGAGATGGAAAAATGTCAGCTCTTACAATTTGCTGTCCAATACTCTTGTTTTTCTTCATTGCAAAGAGTGGTTTCGGAAAAGGGCAATCCTAAAGAATTTGATTATCTATCTAAAAATTCCCAAGGATCCCGGTAATCTACTTTTTGCCGAAAATTCATAAGAGGCTAAGTGACCCACCCGGAAGACCAATAGTCTCGGGGAGTGACTCCCTGTTGGAGCCAATTTCAAAATATGTCGACTTTTTTCTGAAGCCATTTCTGGTGGAGGTGCCATCATATTTGAGAGACACCGCCGATTTTATCAACGGGATTGAAGGCCAAGAGTTTGATGAACTTTCACAATTTATGGTTTCCTTCGATGTAACCTCGTTGTATACACAGATACCTCAAGACGAAGCGCTCCAAGTGATAGAGTGATAGACCGCGCCCCCATAGGGTACCAACAACATTTATTCTACAACTAGCCGAGGTTGCCTTAAAAAAGAACTATTTTAAATTCGAAGATTCATTTTTCATCCAGGTGAAGGGGACCGCCATGGGTTGTCCCTTTGATCCAGAAATGGCGGTCCTCTTCATGGCCAAATATAGATAGATTCATCTTCAACAACAACCCGTTCAGAGGAAAGATTGCGCAATGGTTGCGCTATATAGACGACATTTGGTGCTTATGGAGTGGGTCGAAAGAAGAGCTAGAAACCTTTCATGGATGGCTAAACACGCGCTATGAGGACTTAAAATTTAGCCTGAACACAAGCAAGACAAGTTTGACGTTCCTTGATGTGGAGGTGTCTCCTAATGACAAAAGGTTGATGACCACATTACACAGGAAGTCCACTGATAAAAATACCATTCTACATCACAGAAGTGCCCACCCTAGGAGCTTGAAAGAGAATTTACTGTATGGTCAATTATTACACATACGGCGGAATTGCTCAAGAAAATCTGATTATGAACATCATGCCGCTATCTTCAAAGATCAGATGATCCTTCGAGGATACCCTAAGAAGCTACTGAAACATGCAATGAAGAGAGCGTGGTACACACCCCGGGAAGATCTGCTACAAAAGAAAGTGAAATTACCACTGGACTTTTGGTCCAGACACCAATACGTTTAGGCAAATCATGCTAAAAAACTGGCATTTGCTGGAAAATCTGGATTGCCCTTTTCCGAAACCACTCTTTGCAATGAAGAAAAATAAGAGTATTGGACAGCAAACTGTAAGAGCTGACATTTTTCCATCTCAATCCAAAAGCAACTTGCGGTCACAGTGGCAATTAAAACCAGTGGAGGGTCATCATAAATGTGGCACCTGCGTTGCGTGTGATTCTACAATAGAGGGGACTGAGTTCGTACATAATAATATCAAATGGCGGCACTCAGAATTCACTAATTGTAAATCCAAAAACGTTATCTATGCGGTCCTTTGTCCTTGCGCCAAGGTATACATTGGCAAGACAAATCAACAGATTAATCAGCGTATCATGCAACACCGTTCTAGAATTAAAAAAAAGGTAGTTGCTGCTCCAATGGTGCAACACTTTTTTGACAATTCCCATAGTGAAAGGGATTTTAAGTGGACAGTGTTGACAGTCCTAGATACAACAAAACGACTGATTGACATAGACACTGCTTTGTTACAGAAAGAAGCTTACCTCATTCTTAATTTCAATAGCGCAGCGACTGGGTTAAATGAGATGACAGAGCTTTCAAGAACATAGTGTCAAACCACATGTCCCACAATACACCATTCCAGTATTTAAAATGCCTGTATTCTAGTTACAAGGTGATTGGTCAAAATTTACTTCCCATGAATACTAGCGCCAAACACAAGTGTTTCAACTTGGAATGCCCGTTTAGACAGTGAAGTGGCGGTTTACACCGGGGAGAAACGGACTGATGTGCTTTAAAGTTAAAGAAAATAAGCGCTCTTCGTGCCTCTCTCTACAGCATTGGTTTAAACATTGCTTGGAAGTTCCCGGTTTAAGTAATGCGTTCCCATTTATTACAGGGAGATAGAATTGCGGAAAAACACACCCGTGTGTGAGTGAAATGTTACGAATCTAAGGTACAGTTTTTTCCAATCTTTAAACTCGTCCAATATAACATTAATATAACTATAATGACAAAGATAAGAACAGGATTTTTTGATATGTTGTAGAAATTCATATCGACAGTACTCATGCGGCCCCCGGCAGCGTTCTGAAATTGGTTTGAGTTTGAATACGGACTCCTTGGAATATACAAATAGAGTCGTAGCTCTATCAGGTACAAAATGATTTTGAGCGTAAAATAGGGGTTGAATGTAAGGGAGGTCACATCGCGTTGATGTGTTGTTTGCATCATTTATCTTTTAGAAATTGTTCACATCCATTAACATGAAGCCCTGAAGATAGTCTGAGTACCAGCGGCCTGGGACTTGAAACGCGTTGGCCCTTGGAAACACAGAGGAATTGGAGTAATTTTAGTGTATTGTGTGAGGGTTTTGTTATGAATAATTTTCCCCGCAGATATACCGAAGTATTCCCTGTGTCAGGCACATGTTTGGTCTCAAAAATAAGTTAGTGATAAGATTGTGATATTTGTTTTTGCCCTATGATGCAAATGCTAAATGTTGTTTTGTGTATAATCATTGTATATAGCAATTTAGTGTATTTATATTTATTTTTTATTGTGAATTGTCCTAAGTATTGCCAAAAGTATTGTTGTCACATTATTTGAAAAAAGCGAGTGTCTCTCTATTTCTCATACATTTGAATTTTTGGGATAAACAAAACAGTCAAAATTTAAAAAAAGAATGGTTTAATAAAAATTCCATTCAAACAGAAAAGGCTAAAGTCTGGTTGTCGCTCTAAAGTAAGAGGAGCACAAGACAAAACGGAGTCAGGTCCCCCCTTTTGTGTCTTCAGTTTAATACGGCCCTACCTGACCCCGGTCCTTTGGGCCTATCCCCTTTAGTTTTTGCATGATAAGGATTTGAGCATAAACTCCCAACTAATCCTATCAAAGGCCTTCTCAGCATCAATTGTTATGGCTGCAAGCGAGGATTTAAATAGGGGGGCCTTGCTATGAACGTTAGACAGTAAACGAGAGTTGTCAGAAATAAATCAGCCTTTAATGAAATCTGATTGTTCTTTCCCAATAAGATATGGGAGGAAGGACTCCAAACAGAGCTAGCAACTTAGCAAAAATCTTATAATCAACATTTAGCAAAGAGATAGGTCTATAATTTTTGCAATCATGGGGATCTTTTCCTTCTTTATGTATTAGACATACAATAGCTTCCTGAAAAGTACCAGACGTTGAAGAGAAATCAACAAAGTAGGAAAATAAACTAAATAAATATGGGAGAAGAATATTTGAGAAGTGGAAGTAAAATTCCACTGTAAAGCCATGCGGTCCTGGCGTTTTCCCCAGTTTTAACGGTTGCAGTGCACAAGAAATTTCTTCAGGAGTAAGATCTTTTTCTAAGGATTGAAAGTCCAAATCAGGGGGGTGGTGTGACAAGCGTGACCTAAATAATCCACAATATTGGAGGACTGAGTCTGTGTCTCTGGAGTATACAAAGACCCATAGAATTTAACCAATTCTTCTAAAATATCATTATGATTGGTAATAGAGCCACCATGTATGTTTGTCATAGACTCAATAACTCTCGACTCTTTTCTAACCTTTAAATAGTTTGCTAACAGTCTACCCGCTTTATTTCTCTCTCCATAATAAAGTGCACTCTTCTGAAGGAGAATACAATTTGCCTCATTAGTAGAAATGGAGTTAAACTTTAGCTTTGCCTGAACTAAGTTCTGAAGATCTGAGGGCGGCTTAGAAGAAAAGTACTTTTGTTCCATAGATTTAATTGAGAAAAGTAGGGCTGAATGCTCCTTAGCACGACTCCTTTTACTCCTAGAAACATAATTTAAAATAAAATCACACGCAGATGCTTTAAACGTATCCCATAACAAAGAAGGAGAGACAGAAGCACTATCATTAAATGAAAAGAATTCAGAGCAAAAGGAAGCAAAGGAACTAGAAAACTGAACATCTTGCAAGAGAGAGTCATATTAAACTGCCATCTATGTGAGGGAGGAGAAGGAGGAACCGAATCCAAGCCAGTGATAACCATAGCATGATCAGAAATTATAATAGGCGAAATATATGATTGTGTGATATGTTGTAAAAGGGATTTAGAAAGAAAAATGTGATCTAAACCTGAAAGTGTACCATGAGAGGGTGAGTAATAGGTGTAATCCCGCACGGTAGGGTTAAAAAGCCTCCAGGAATCTACCAAGGCACTTTTAGCAATGGACGTACGAAATTGTTTATGCATTCTGTGGGATAAAAATTGAGTCAAAGAACATCTATCCAAAAAGGGGTCCATAATTTGGTTGCAATCCCCCAAAAATAAAATATGAGTCATGATATTGCGTACATTTCTTAGCAATAGATGGCCAAAAAGTGAGATCGGGAACCATAGGGGCATATACATTTAACACCGTAAGGGGGATATTATCAATAAGACAGGAAACAATAATCCATCTACCTATATCATCCATTTCTTGTGAGATAAGTGTAAAATTGAGTGATTTCCTGCACAATATAACAACACCATTCTTTTTATTCAGTGATGGGGAAACACACACATTTCCCACCCAACTTTGTTTGAATTTTAAAGCTTCCAACTCAGTAAGGTGGGTTTCTTGCAGAAGTACTAGGTCAGGATTAGAGTTACCCAAATGGGACAATATCCTCTGTCTTTTAACAGGATTAATAGATCGTTTAATATTCCATGAAATTATACGGAATTATAAACAGTTAAAAATAGTTAACTTGCTTGTAGTCATTGACATGGAAAAGAAAAGACCAAAAAAATAGAACGAGAGAGATGATTGAAGTAGTAAAGGAATAGGAAAAGAGAGGTATAACAAATAGTGAGTAAGGAAAACTAGGGAAGGTAAAGAAGGAAGGTAAGGAAGAGAAAAGAGAAAGCAAAAGAACAGACAGTACATATCTAAAAAGGACGACTGAAAAAATGTACCTGAGGAAGTAGGGAAGGAAAAGGAATTGGGGTGGTGACAACACAAGAAAAAGATGACACGCCCAAAAGGGGAAAGGAATCCAAGCCATGCCAGGACTATAAACCTTCAAGAATACGGACCACACAAACTTAATTACATAAGATGAATCTGCAAGGAGATAAAAAGAGCATTATAAAACACATTGTATATCATAAATATCTCCAAAAATTAAATTTTTTAAGAATACAATAAAGAATTCTTAAACCAAAACATCAATTCAAACCATCTAAAAAAGCCTGTTACGAAGAAGAAAAAGTAAGAAAAAACAAGATTAATCATTAGAAGGTCCGGCAGTGTCCATAGTAACCAAAGTATGCATTTGTATAAACTTCTTAAGTTCTGCTGGATCCTCAAATACCGTAGTATTATTCTGGAAAGTCACTTTGAAAGTGCAGGGATGAAAAAGACCATATCTGGCACCAAGAGAATGTAGGGAGCTCTAAAATTGAGAAATTCTTTTCATCTTGCTTCTGTGGCATTGGAAACATCTTGAGATAGGAACACTCTTTGTCCAAGCCAAGTAACCTGGTGCTTGGCTTTAGCCGCAGAAAGAACTGACAGTAAGTCAGTAAATTATTTAAAAAGTATGATGACACCTCTAGGTTTCGCAGGAGACGCTGATAAAGGAGGGGGAGGTCCAAGTCTATGAGCTCTCTGAATGTTAAGCGAGGTTGAAGAAGTAGGCATATCTAACAATTTTGGCAAGAAAGAGGTAAAAAAGGAAACAGGATCATCCCCTTCCAAAGCCTCAGGCAGGCCATAAATGCAGATATTATTCCGCCTATTTCTGTTTTCCAAGTCCTCAGTGTGCAGTTGGAGGCGGCGCACCTCCTTTTCCAAGGAATTAATTTTTCGAGTTTCCTCATGTAGATCCACAAGCTGCTGTTCCACCATAGAAACACGATGCTCCATTGATGACCATTTGTCATCCAGATGTTGTATCCGGTTATTAGTTTAGTCTACAAAAGTATGTAGTGCCCGAATCTCCTCCAACAGTAACTCCATAGAAATAGGTGTCAGGTGAAGGAGGATCTTGCTTCAGCCTTTTAGATACAGAGGAGGGTGACACAGTTTTGGTAACAGCAGATTGCAAAGAGGCATTACGAGGAGTGGCGGAATTCGCCATTATACCAGGAGAGATTGATTGAGCTCCAGTAAATAACTGTGAAACAGAGCCAGCAAACAAACCAACTGAAGAGTGTCCTTTAGGGGTGAAAACAAACAGTGGTTTCTGTAATTTTCCCGTAAAAAGTAACAGTACACAGCGCCAGGAACAGCAAACCAAAGTAAGCAAAGGACTGAGTATATCCCAAATGCTCCTGTACCAATAGAGAGCAATACTAGATATCACGTAGCTTCAAAACATCTTAGTGCCAGAAAAAAATAGATTAAGAACAGGCATAGGCAGCACCACATTTCTAACCTTTCAGAATGCAGAGCAAATCACCATTCTGCCCTCTTCGGTGCAAAATGGCGGCCGTTTCTGTGGAAACAACGTCAGTGCCGGAAAAAAGAATAAATAGGTGCCATTTTTCAAAAAAAAGCGGCACCGCAACATGTGCTACTTTCCTCTTCTAAATTCTGATGAATATGCCCATCAAAGTGGCGTCCGAACACGCCGAAAAGCCTCAGTCAGTCCGTAGTGCAGCAGAGCCTCCTCGTTAGGCGGTCATCTTAGGTGGCCCTGAAGCACCCATTCTGAAAATCAGTTTTTTCTCTAAACATCAGCTTTTGAGTCTTGATAATACATACATTTTCACCTCAAATGCATGCTTTTTCAATTATTGTATTACATACATTCATTTAACCAAACAAAAGCTTCTAATTTAGTAGTTGGACTGCACACAAGAGAGCTACTTCCGTGTAGCTGGAGAGCTAGTAGCTCTTGGTCTACTCATAGGAGAAGCCTGCTTTAGTCTCTGAGTGGCGGTCTGCCTCCTGAAGCCCCCCTCCACCACTCCAGCAGCACTTTAGTCAAAACTGTCTTGCTAACTTTCGGTCATATCTTTTTTCTTTGGTAACATAAATCCCCAATGCAGAGGTTTATATCTGCAAAAGAAAACGCACAAAGACTCTGTTGTGTGGAAAGTTTGCCTCCTTTGCGAGGAGGTTCATTGTTCATTTTTCTAATGAATTGTGGAATACATCACTAAAGGACCAGTGCACTGCTCCATTGCTGTTGTTTTCAGAGCCATCAGCAAAATGACATTCTGCTTTTTTGGTGCTCTCTGATTCTAGCAATAAGGAAATGTTTTTGGAAATGTATTGCAATCTAGACTCCCCTTGTGGCTATGTTTGGAAGCGCCATAAGGCAAATGCCAACAGTCACCCTAATGCAGCACACCATTACATTGAGTAGACTGTGAGTGGAATTAGATATAGTATACCACAAAATGACTTAGAAATGCACTGCGAAGCACTCAATTGAGTGACTATTCATCTGTGGAAGGGGCATAGTACTATCCCTTTAACTATTAACTGGAGATAATAGCATACTATACATAAGGATTTTGCTGGTCATTGATTAACGATGTATTCTCCCAGGGCATGGCATGAACCATTCCATGAGTCAGGTAGAGTACCAATAAATTCTGTGCAAACAGTGTTGAGCCTTCAGTGAACAGACGTGTTCAATCGCGTACCTGGGCCGTGCACACTTTACCATTTAATTTATAGAATTGAATGTATATCATAAAGTGGCCAAAGAATACACCCTTTGTTTGCTGTAGGTGTGGTGCACCACAAAGTTCACAGTAAAAGCAGATTCTATCAACCAATGAAAGCATGCTTACACTTCTGCAGTTCTACCTGCCCCAACATCAGGGGGGTGGAAGAAGGGGCGAGGCAGTTGCAGCAGCACCCCCAGGTGACCTTGAGAGATTTCAGCACGAGAATGAGGAACAATGAGGCTCTTGGAAGTGTTTTCGCTTCCAACCATGGGTGTGTCAAGGTGGGTGCATTCAAGCCAGAAAGATACTGCTAATTGCAGACCAATGTTTATTATTTTTCATGTTCATTTTTTATAATATGTGCCAGGCAGCAGCAATGTGGCGGTATTTTATTGTCCCAACTTTAAAATATGACAAATGTTTCCACAAATTCACAGTTGTAGTAACCATTTGCAAGCACCCTTTCAAAATGTTTCAAATATTTGAAAAGTTATCACCAACATTTATCACCAAAACGTGTTCCATTTGAATACTCTGTGTGATGGCAACACATATCGTGAGTACAGTTAAAACACAAATACAGTAAATTAACTCTACGTTTTTTGAGTTACTTGACGCTAGACGCATAGCCCTACTTTTTCAAATATCTACTCTTTTACCTACATTGACACAGTTGAAGATCCCCAAATCACTGAATTCAATGACATTCGAGGCAGATTTTGACTAAACTACATTAACAGACCTCTCAGTTCAAGGTAGTTTTGGGGGCTTTGCAGCAGACACATGACTCCACTCTGATACTATACCATTAACTGGCACTCAACTGCTAGTGCAACCTTATGGACCGATGAAGTACATTTGTGAAGAGGAGATGCCAGTTATAATTCTGAAATTTCTGCTATGTGTGCAGAAATTCCAAATTCGTAGGTGGCATCTCGTGAATATTTCTAGGAAAGTGCCAGAGGAGTAGTCTTTGAACATTTGGTGAATACCAACAAAGAAACAATTTGGTGGGTATTCACGAAAATTTTCAGCACTTACCTGTCATTATCTGCATTTCTACACTGATACCTAAATGAAACAGGAGTAAGTGATGTATGATGGGAACGTGCACTTAATTTCCACACTTTTGCAAGGGGCAGGGGTGAAGAAAACACATTTAATGAAAAACAATTTTCCTAAATGTAGAAGGGAACAAAAATATTTGCACATATTTCTCTACAACTCTCACTTCATATTTTAAGATTAAAAAGTTAACTTAAAAACACATTTTGTACCCTCTCATGGATAATGTTTTTCATTTAAAAGTCTTCTGTTAAACATATGTCCCTTAGAAAATTGGCAATTTGGGTGAAATTTTCAACATTTGCTACATCAAGACTCCACTCTGTTGGCTCTTGCTTTCCTGCTCATGTATTTGTGACCAACATTACTTCAGTAGTGGCTTTATATCTCAGATTGAAATATGTATGCTCCTATACAAATATACGTTTGTAATGCATCACTGGCTTTAACTGGGTTTCAACGTGGAAGAAATGATCATATAAACACTTCTTCAGCTTCATGCTGTTGTTACTCTGGAGTACTGTTGATAATAATGTGGCATTACATACATGCACAAAGCCTCTATGTGAGCTTCAAAAGCTGCGAACAATAATGAAGACCTATCTCTCATGTAAGATTTTGAGGCAGCCCTCATTTAGTTTGGGTTTGTGATTCATTTGCATGCAAACACATCTTGATGGAGAATGTGCCCACTAAATGTTACTAAACAAAATCATAGCACATTTAACAGTTATATTTAGGAAAGCATGTGTTGAATTGCACCACAGGAGCCCATTTTTACAAAAGACCTGTGAGAGTCCCTCAGACTATTTAAGATTGATGAGTTCCTCTCATATGCTCACTAGTGTGTTCAGTAACCCAGTTTTTTTTTTAAACCCTCATGTTTTTAGTGAGCTTGTGTCATCAGCCAGCACTCCCACTCTAAAGATTGTTCCAGCACCACCACTGCCCAACTTTACAAGCCCTTCAATGGAATGTACACTTTATGAAATATGCCAATTTCCTTCCAAGTAGGTCAGTCCTGATGTACACACTGGGTAAGATCTGGATGGGACTAAATGCCATCATAGTTTCCTATTAAAAGTAACATAATCAGTGGAATACTTGCAAGTGTCTGCTACCTGCTAGTGCTTGGGGTGTATTGAGGTCCAATATGTGTTGCACACTTTGCTGTCACTGCACTTTAGGGAGCAATCCTATGCAAATTAGTTTTGGACCTGCTCCACCAAGAATGGTCCATCCCAATATGACAGGCCATGCAAAAGCAAATCCAAAATTGTTTACTCATGTATGGGTCTCATCTGTGATGTGCAGCTTGGTCCTAGGGGAAAGCCATAACAGGACCCAAGTGTGGCCATACCCATGACATTGAGGGGGTTCACATTAAGACTGCTGCAGATGGTTGGTGAAATGCTTGCAAAAGTCTCAGCCACTGGAAATTGACCAGGGCCAATTTTGCCTCATCTGCATTGTTTGCCAGCGTGGTGCCCATAGTCCATGAGAGCATGTAGACGTATCTGCACACAGTGCAGGCGCAGACTTCTACCTAGGATCTCTCGATTTTGTTTTTCAAAAACACTTTGGTTGTACAAAAATTCACAAATCACTTACATCGACTATATGACGACAGAAGCCCGGTTTACAAAACTATTCTTAAATTACAAAATGGGCAGTTTACTTCTTGACAAGGTAGTCATTGAGATGGCAATGCTAATTTGTAAACATTTCTCATTTATTCAGGCATGTTAGTATTTTAAGTGCATGTTTTCTGCTGTTGCTTCCCTAACCCTATGTTTACACTGTATGCAGTGTCCATGCTGAGATTAAAAGTTTCTTTTCCCCTTAATTGCCTATTTTTATCTCCATAAAATGTGTCTCTTAAATGTATCCCCCATGCACTCCCCCCATGATATGTACACCATTTAGTCCACCTCTCAGTTTTACTGTCGCACTTAAGAGTGAGTCATTCAGATATATGGACATGTATTTAGAATGGTTTGCAAAACGTTTGTGAACATTAAGCTAACACTGTGCTCTTTTCACCTCATTTGCATTGAATTTCCATGGTTTAAAAAAAGTGTTTGAATAGATCCCAGGCATTTTCACATAATTCACTATGAATGAAATGGAGGTGAACTTGGCATTTATCACCCAAACCTGCATCTGGAAAAGCTTTCTTGAAATGGTGTCAGGCATTTATTTGAATTATATGTTAAGGAATTGGATACCTAATAATAGGTATTAAAAAATATTATGAAACTGGCATTTAATGCCATTGTTTACCAGTTTTCCTGGTTGTTCTTTGCCATACATTATCTTCCTCTGTGGTGGTAAATTTATGCCACCTATGGTTTAAACCCAGAAAAAAGTAAACAGCCGAGATTTTTATTGATAGGTGAAGCAAGCAGCTGGGTTGCAGAGGATTGCACCGTCAAGACAAGTCACAAGGAGTAGTCGGATATTGCCCACCTCAGATGGCCAGCTGCCACATGACCACAAATTACAATATTGTTCACAGGGGTATGAGAGGCAATATATGCAAGGTAACAATTCAAGGGTATATACAACAAGTAAGTTAAATATTGAGTCCACGTCGTAGCTTGTGATCTTTAGTTGTTTTTATTCATATATGGTGTTCAAAACAGCCAACGTTTTTTGCCCAGACATGGGCTTCTTCAGGGCAAGGCGAGTATGAGTAGGAGCGCCTCAAGGTAAAGTGCGCACTTTACCTTGAGGTGCTCCTACTCATACTCGCCTTGCCCTGAAGAAGCCCATGTCTGGGCGAAACGCGTTGGCTGTTTTGAACACCATATATGAATAAAAACAACTAAAGATCACAAGCTACGACGTGGACTCAATATTTAACGTACTTGTTGTATATAGCCGAGATTTTTAGGCTTTTCCTGAACATTTGCTTCGTTTAAACTATTCAAGTATGCAAAATGCATTTTGTTTCTAAGATTATGTTAACTAACTGATATCAGAAAGCTAGTAAAATGCTTTGTAAGTTGTAATTCGCACACACATATATAAAGGCATGGCAGAATGATACGGAACATACACACACACACGTGTGTAAACACGTATCATACTACCATGCCTTCTTTTAGCTACTTTGTAGGGGTATGTTCAGCAGAATTTTGAATGGATATGTAGTTTGGGTAGGAGTGCAGGAACTGAAGCCCACTCACTCCTTAGAAAGAGGGAGTGGTGGCATTTCATCCATTTAATCGAAAGTGCCCGAAGCTCCCTAGGGGGCCCTTCCTCATGATAGCGAAAGCTGGGATCCTGCAGGTTTGTTAAAGACATGCTGGCAGCAGCAGGGCAGGCCCTAAAATGGATTGTTAGGGACAGCAGCCTGGGTGGTAACAAAATGTTGGCGCTGTGGGGGCAGGGGGTCGCTGCGGTGTGAGGGCAGGGGGTTGATGGGGTGCATACAATTATGCTGAGGTACCTTGAGGGCTGATTACAAAGTCTTTAACAGGACTTTATTGAGACCAAGTGGGATGGACAAGCTGCTGTTTGCATGACATTAAGTCAGGCAGCTACTTGCTGCGCCCCTCGGAAAATTAGTGACCCGGGCCTGGGCCCAGCTCGCCCATGCCCAAGGACGGCCCAGGGTAGCAGCCACATTATACTTTGTTTCCCACTTCAGGTGCTCACATTGCGGTAATAAAGGCTTGCTCATCCTGCCATTTTGCTGTGTTTATTTATCATGTTGTGTTCTATCTTTTTATCGTTATTTGGTTAGCACACAATATATTCAGGGACGCGCATGTGTTTTTCTGAAATGGACCCCTCTCACCCTTCAGCCATCAGTGAAGAAACCGGCCATCCCTCCCGTATTATTTGGTTGTCTGACAAAGGCTTCCTTAAACAGGGTCAATTTAAGGACCTTCTTGAAGGAGATCATTGTAGACAAGTCGTGAGCTTGAGGTCCAATGCAGTAATGTGCTCTGCACAATGAATGCTTCTCCTCTGTACTACTGGCTTTATCAATCTGGGTCTGCCTGAGCAGTGATTTTACCTTCAAATAAAAAAGGGGGTCAACTATCATAGGGATTCTGGGCAGTGTCCTCTTAAGTAGTGGTGTGCAAAGCTTTTCACCACATATGTACTGTTTGCATAATGGGGACGATTTTGCTAGTTAAATGAGCCAAAATTCGTCCCATGTATTATTGACTTATGCATATGTGATAAAATCATTTTCCATTTCTTGCTACAGGGTGTCTCTACATGGGAAAATCTGGTGCAGAAAATGAATGTAAATGGCTGCTCCCACCATTGATCATCGGTAAGAGTATGGAGGACAGCAGGGGATGTGATCTAGTGTGCAGGATTGAGGAAGGGTATGTCTTATTGGATATTAGGACTGCCAGTGGGTGTGCAGGTACAGCCGGACAATGGGACAGACTGGTTTTTGAGCAGTCCTAGCAGCCATGATTTGGTTTGGATAGGCTGGGTGGATTTTGTGCAAGGGACCTGCAAGAGACCGGAATCTATCTATCAGATGCAGGCTGTACAACAGTAGATAGGTGGATGGGTGCCAACAGGCAACAGCCACCTCACCCCCACCCACCCTTTCCGCACCATAGCGCCAGAATTAAGCCACAATTATTTTTCAAACTATAAATAGTTACATATTAAGCATAACTACCCATAAATTAATCAAAATGTAAGCAGAGTTGTGAGCTGTGAGGCTATGTAACTTCACAGAGTCATATTTCTAAGACCTCTTAAGTTTTATAAATACTTTTAAATGTGATAATTTTTTCATTCTCTCAGCACTGGGGTGCGTGACCTGACTGTCTCAAAATAAAGCCCAATCTAGCCGCCTGGCACTGGCTCAATTAATATTTTTTCAGTGCTCCTATGTAGACAATATAGAAATAGTCTAATTAAAACAAAAATTGAACCTCAAACGTGCTCCACTCTGTACATCATCTGCAGCAATGTCAGGATTCTTTTAATCATCATGAGCGGATAATCAGTTCTTTCATGCACAGCTCGGCTGGGACCCGACATAGGTTCTCCACTTTCCTATCAGGTTAGAGTCAAGTGGTAGGCTGGTCCTGAGTAGCATAATCTCAGTCTTCGATATGTTGAAGCAGTTGTAGCTCTCCCTCGTCCTCTCAAAATCGAGTCTATGGGCCTCATTTAGAGGAGGGCAGCAAAAGGGTACCCAAGAACAAAAAGCAGATGTCCCTCTTATCCTCCACTCAGTTCCGTTGCCTAATGTTGATCATGAGGGAATGCTGCATTTTTATGGCGTAGCCATCACCAGCTCTGTCATCAGAAAGTCCTTTAAGTGGAGGTGACACTACTGGAAATGCTGTCAGAGGGTTTGCCTGGTACATGGTGAACCCCATGATCAGCATTTCTACCAGCGTCCCATCTCATAGGGCATGGAGTCATGGTTTCTGTGGCTCTTGAAGACTGACTTTCTTCATGAATCACACAGGGTCGCACAGGTCCGCCTTGCGGACAAGGCATGGAGGACTTGCAGTCATCGACCATTCTTCTCTTGATTTAATAAATCATGTGGGCATAAGCCATTTTGGTAGAAAAATGTCCACCAGCAGGATGCCCAACTTTCAAACATCTTCTGGTGTGGCACCCCAGATTGCATTGACCTTATGAGTCTCTATGACTTTCGAGTTATAAATTTGCCAGCTCTGCACATATCAGTTGCATGGAGGTGACAGGTATATTGTACGCATACGTGCCTCGACCAAATGTTTTTTATGTGCTGAATGCAGACTTTTGAAAACTAGAATCCATTGATGCATTGGTATGCATAAAAGAGTGCATGTCATAAGCATTTAAGTGGAGGTGATTTCTTTCTCACACATAAACAAAAATCTGTCGCAAGTGGAGTGGCAATATTCTAATAGGAACTTCCCACCAGGGTCGGACTGGCCTATAGGGCGATCAGGCAGTGGCCAATCAGCTGGTCTCACAGTTCAGTGTATGGGCCTATCTGTTTTTTTTTAGCAGCTGTGGGTCGGTTTTATGGCCAAGTGGGCCAGTTTTATTGTTGGTTTCCCTTATATTACCACTTGTTTAACATATCTGTTTCGTTAATGAGTGCCACTTTTATTTTGGTGCCCGCGACTATTTTTTGTCCCAGTCCTACCCTACTTCCCACCCTCCACACCGCTACATAAGAGTATACATTACTTGTCTGTTTTTCTCAGACAATGCTGAGCCATTTCATTCTAAAAATATTGACGGCATTAAAAAAAATGTTTACTTTCTTGCTTCTGCGATGAATACAAGGTCAGGAAAAGCCACATCGCGGCACAGTAATTTGGGTAAAAGTTGATTGAGCCGCCCGACGGCTTTCAGAAATCCCTTCTTCCCCTCCACAACAGGGTCTCTTTTTCATATTTCCCATGTTGTGATTTCACTGGGGGTTCCCATTGGTCTTCAACAGTTCATTTGTGCCGGCCTACTATAAACTCTGGGGCTCAGATCGCCTCACTCGACCACCCACCAAAGCGGGCTGTCTAAACAGCATCTGTCTCAGTCTCAGACACATCGAGCGAGTTCAAGATGGCCGCGGGCCAAGGCGAGCCGGGTGGGAGAGGCGAGGAGGGGCGACATTTCAAGCCAGGCTTGCACGGAGGATATGCTCTAATCAAGAACAACTTGACAAAGGAATCCGCTGCGCAATTTGTTTTCTTTTCCCTCGCCCCCTTTTCCACATTTCCTCTGCAATTAATTCATTTCTCAGGACACGAGACACTCTATCCCTCAATGCCTCAGTAAATCCGAGCCAATCCCCGCCGCGGTGCGAGACGAGCTCTTTGTGATTGGGGCTCGTTTAGCACTAATCCCAAATACATTACCCAGGAAGGCCGGCTTGGCTCCTGGACTCCAGGCATTGGAGGTGATTAGCGCTGGTATGTGGGCCCTGCGCTCTTCGAAGATGTGCCCATAGCAGGACCACTCTCTGGAAGGACTCTGGGGTTAAAGAGGGGTTTCCTCGGCTTGCCCTTTTCACTTGTGTAATTTGGGGACATTTGGTAAGATTAAGTGTGATTAGCCACTGGAGGCCTCCATTTAAGCTCTGTGTGTGTGTGTGTGTGTGTGTGATGCCAGGGCAAGGTCTCTGCAAATAAGACATATGTGGCTACTTGCTTTTCAGCCAAAGAGGGTGTGGATGTGAGCAGATAGTCCAAGCACCTTTATCCCTGTGCTTTTTTGTGAAACATCCGATGGAGTTGATTGCCAGCTATAATGATAATTGTGTCAACTGCAGGTCGTTGTTAGAATACCAATGGGGTCGATTCAGGCTTTCATGCTCCAGATGTTGATAAAACAAGGATCCCTGACTTTTGTAAAAGCTATCACTTTTGTATAAGTCCCGCCATATAATTAACTTGGTTTTGCTTGTTTGATGAAAAGACCACACAGGAAGTTAGTGTTAAGTGACTGAAATACATTTTTCAGTCAATTCCACTGAACATTATGTATGGTGGTATTCCAGTGAAATGTACAAAATGCACAGAGATTTTCGGAGCGGACTCCAAAATAGAAATAAACTACAGACGTGTGTCTGTTATGATGTGTTTGTTCATCGGCGCTAGCAGGCTGCCAGCAGCTATGTCATGTTAAACTTCATGACATGGATAACAATTTTGTCAAAGTGACCTACTTGTAATAGAAGTTGTAATATTACTCTTTCCTCCCAGATTCTGATAGCTTTTGGCCATGGCCTCCTACTCAGCATCGGCGGTGGTCCTCACAAAGGCGAAGGGTGTACTTTATGCCTTGGCTGATACTGCTGTGACATTATTCCAGTGATTACCCAGCAGGCAGATCTTCTCAAAAGCCAGTAGGCTGGGGCAGTCTTTAGCTCTGGCTTGAGAGCGTAGCTGTCCGCAGATTTCTTGTTACCATTTTCTAACATATACATACAGTTGACTTTGTCTCTGCCCCCACAGGAGTATAACCCTCTCCCCTCATGCAATTGGCTGTTTGGTGTATTATTATGGCTCTTATGGAGTGCTTTCATTGCAATGCATGAGGAACTATTTTACATTTAACAAGTACACTAAATCATCTCACACCAAATTCTTTATGCCATGAGTGACCTGTACACAGACAGCAATTGTTTCTTGTTTCACTGCTGATGGCTCCTTAAAAATAATTTAGTCAGGACTCAAAATGCAAGCCAGGCATATTGTTTTTAGCAATAAATCTTCTTCAATCCATGCTCTGCTGAGATGATGGCTACAAACTACAATGCTAATAGTGTGACAAACCATGGAAGATGAGTGATTCAAGTTAAATCTCGACAGAACATCCAAATGCTAGTTTTAGTAGAGGGGTGTAGAATGTTTTTCGTGGGATGTCATCGGCTCGCATTCTAGAAGGTACCTGTGCTATGATTATTTAGGACATGGGCTGCACAGTGCATAGTTTCATTGTAGAATTGTGTTCATGAGGAAGCCAACAGCAGACAGACTTCTAGAGTGCCCCCTGCAGGGTAGCAGCAGATCTTCCCTGTAAAGAGTTCATGTGAACCCATGCCCAGTATAATGGAGGGGATGGGGGGAGGTGGAATCCAGACACAGGTCCTGATGGAGAACAGGAATGTCAAAGGAACTCCGGGAATATGCCTTCCTTGGATAGGGCCTGTCTTAATGTGTTCCTTTTATTGGCCATCTTTTTGAACATCTGAAGGAAATGTCTTCGCTGACTTTACAATTTTTCCTTTAAATATCACTCTGGGCATTTGTTCGAATTTTGCAGCTACAAGGAGGGTGCTCCCCTTTGAGCAAGTGCACAGAACACCAGCCGCACAGGCCCTGCATGTGGGGTGAACCTTTATGGTTCTGTCCTGGGCTTGCATGTGGATGACTACATACACTGCTTCCTTGTCGCTGCATATTCCACTGGTGAAAGAAAGAATTCAACTTCTTTTAAAAAATATTTATTTTCCTCTTTATATCTGGTTATGCACAAAATGCAACAACTAAGTAGGACTGGGGCTCCTCCTTTTTCACTGAGTATGATTATTGCATAGTTTAATGTCATGCATTTGTCTCTAAAATGCACCTGATCTGTTTGCATTGTGACTCCTTTGCAGTAAGGTTCTGCAATTTTGTTGTGGCGCTAAAAGTCGCAGAAATGGGAATGGGGGAAATAAGGAGAAAGAGAGAGCAGGGTAAAACGAGAGAGAGAGAGACAAGTAGATAGATTGAATAAGGAAGAGATAGGAGCGGCAACTTGGAGAGAGGGAGAAGAGAGCTGGGTGAGAGGGGACATGTAAAGAGAGTGAAGGAGGGAAGAGTGACGAAGGAGGAGGGGTGAGGGAGAAGCAGAAGAGAGTGAGAAACAAGAAAGCAGAGAAGGAAAGAGAGGAGCATAACGAGGACAAAAGGGAGGGAAGGGAGATGTAGGGAGGGAATGTGGAGATGTAGAAGTCAGGGGAGATGTAGAGTGGAGAAAAGGAACGGAAAGAAAAGAAAAAGAGATGGATAGAGAGGCAGAAGGAAAGAGCGAAAGAAAAGAGAGACTGACAGAGAGAATTTTCTTAGGGGTCCAGAAGCAGAAGATTGTCATCAGATTTGATGCTAGATTACAGCGTTCCAGATTCAGGGACCTTAAAGTGGAAACAATTGTCTCCTGATAGACTGGGGGCTTCAAGAAAGAAAGAAAGAAAGAAAGAAAGAAAGAAAGAAAGAAAGAAAGAAAGAAAGAGTGGTCAGAAGCTGTTTGCCGGCAACTATTCTGTGTGATGGGTGGTCACCTCCGAGGCTGCTCTTCAACTAGAGGTGGCTAATGGCACACAGTGGCTTGTGAATTAGTGCTAACAAAAACTAGACCTAGACTCCACAAGTAGCCAAAGTGATTTTGATTAAGAAATATGTGCGGGGATTTACTTTTACGCACTGGCTGCCGAGTGTGTGAACCTTACTGGCCAGATTATATACAATTTGTATTCATGAAAATACGGAATAGATACTCTTTGGCACTCTTCACCTTTTTAGCGTAATAGGGATTGGAGGAAACAGATTTTACTCCAGAACACGTACTTATTTTTTTTAAATGGAAAAAATCATATTGTAAAACAACTGCAAAAAATATACAACACATCTTTAGCTATAAATCATTGTGCACGTGTAATAAAATATTTAACCAAGAAACAGCCTAATCCCATTGCTTCTTTTTTTTTAAAAAAGAGTGAAGCAAAGTATGCAAAGTTTGTACTGCATTTGTAATAAGAAACAGAGTAAACTAATTTTGCCCACTATTCATTAAATTTTCTACAATTTTGAAATGAAGGAAACTTGTGCTAATGTTAGCACATTTATGACTATGACAGAAGAGAAACAAGCATTTGCAATGCAAATAGGTCTCACATTTGTGAGTTAGAGCTATTGACGTTGTAAATGACAATGTTTTTTTACCTATACATTTTATTTTTGGAGTGAATTGTGGTGTGGAGTGTTAATATGTGGGTTGGATTGGAATCATTAGTTGTGGAATTGTGTATAATGGAATTTTGTGGTGTGGAGTGGATTTGTGTAGTGGAATATTATGACAAAGTGTGCAGTGGAATTATGTGGATAGTAATTATGTGGTATTAAGTGCACTGGAATTATGTGGAGTGGGACTGTGTGTCATGGAATGTAATTATTTGGAATGGTATTTTGTGGTGTGGAGTGGTATGCAGTGGAGTTTACTTATGTGGTGTGCTGTTGAATTTTGTGTCATGATGTGGAATGTTGTGGTGTGGATTGGATGTATGCGGTGTGTTGTGTTGTGTAAATGTGTTGAGTTGAATTATGTGGTTTGTTGAATTATGTGGTGTGGAATGGAAATGTGTAGAGTTAAATTGTGTGGTGTGGAAGTGTGTGGCTTTGAGTGAAAATTGTGTTGAGTGGTATTATGTGGCATGGTGTAGAGTGTATTTAAGTGAAGTGTTGCTACGTGGCATAGATTGGATTTATGTGGAGTGTATTTATGTGGTATGGAGTAGAGTGCAGTTTTGTGGAGGTGAATTATGTGGTGTTGAGTGGTATTGTGTGGAGTGTAATTATGCTGTGTGGTGAATGGTGTGGGGCTGAATTGTGTGCCATTGTGTAGAATTATGTGGCATGGTGTGGTGTATAATTTTGCGGAGTGGAATCATGTGTCATGTTGTAGATTCAGGGATAGTGTTGTGTTTTCAATATTGTAACAACAGCAGGTCACTAATATTACTGCAAATAATCTGCGACACCCTCCCATTTCTCATGTCAGGTCCTATTTTGATGTAAAAGAAACGTTTTTTTATGGATGTTGCATGAAACAAACACAGTGTTTCTCTGCAAAATGCTATCAAGTACGAACTCGGCCCCCTGGCACTTCCTCAACTCCTAGGGCCCTGCCTCACCAGGGACCCCTAAGCAAGAAGGCCTACACCGTCTTTTACTCTGCCACCCGCCACCAGCGCATGCTCAGAGACAATTACATTTGTAGTGTACATAAATAACTCCGCTTTATGCAAGTGTCACAGTGCAAAAGCACGCCCTCCACAAAAACACATGCATAGAATCCAACATGGTTCAGAATTTGTTTTAAGGCAAGGGGAAAATGGCAATTATGCTGGAAACCTTTAACAGCAGTGATGCTAAAAATGTGGAAATAAACTGACAACATTAACAACGCGAATCTCAGGTCCCGAGAGGGCAGCACTAGCGGTGCTGCAGCATCATTAATTAGAGCTTCTTTGTGCCCAAGAATGTGAGGCTATGTGAATAAATACAAATATATACATATAGATTTATTGAAGAGAGTTTTAATTAGGCTAATTTGAAAGTTGTTTCCTTCACAAGCTCCCCTGGATACAA